>JAZHYW010032937.1:0-132579 GCA_037355805.1 Ixodes ricinus
TTATTGCTTTTCTTTCAATTCAATTTGTGTTTCATCTATCACACACTAATAAGGTCTGTTTGTATGTGAGGCCATGACCATTAATGTTGTTAAATGTTATATATAAAGTCATCTATACGTTAAATATATTGTAGGTGACTATTTCGATGTCCACTTCACGAATTTGAAGTATGGTGATTTGACGCCGTTTTTTGAAGACTAAAATATTTTAAAATATATTTTGTTGCTCCCCGTTAGGAATATTTGTCATTATTTTGACGTCTAAACTTGCATTTGGAGCTTGAGAGTGATTGATGGTGGCGGTCAAAAAAATAATATCTTGCTTGCAGTCAGCGCCGTAACGACGCACATTTTGAAAACAAATGTCATGGCCTGACCAAGGTATTTATGATATTTTGCGATTGGGAACGCAAAAGAAAAAAATTTTCTGCGCAGTGACGAGGTTGCAGGCCGTTTATCTATTGTTGTCAAGTACCGTTGATTTTTTTATGATTTTTTTCACCTGATCTATAAAACAAAGGAGTTGAATAACGTAGTTGATTCGAAATGCGTGTATTTTTAGCAATTGCCAGAACCTTTGTTTTCAAGTATACTGTCAAGAAATATCAAGGATAATGTTTAATTAAATCTTTTATTCATCATCTGATCAGTTTCGTAGGGACACGCTTGCTATACAATGAATTAAAATCTAAACTAAACGAGTTTCGAGGTTGATGCACTGCACCATGAGATGCGCTCGCAGATATGAAGACGTAGAAAGCGTGCTAAATTTCCTTCATATTGTTACGTAGCACGCAGTTACATTTATTATGCGTAGTAGTATAGATCTAGCTCGCCTTTTGTTCTAAATTTAAAATTTTATTTTGCAGATGAGGTAGCCGAGATTTATGCATTTGAACGTCTAGAACACGTTATCGGGCGTGTTGTCTGGAGGGATGAATTTGAATAGATCACATTGTGCACACTCGAAGGTGCAACACAGGAATCTGCGCCTAAAGCGCCATTACGACAACAATTATCAGAAACTAAACAGATTAAAACCAGAAAATTGCTTACCACTGTGAAGGAGTATAAATTGAGCATGGTGGAGACGTCGATATATTGCTCACTATTTTGATGTTTCACGAGTGACGTCACAGACGTCGAAAAATTATTTCTGATATATTTGGATGGTGGACGTCGAAATTATTTTTAGATATTTGATTTAGTGGACATTGAAATAGTCACCTTGTTTATTTTTCGAGTATAGTACTGACTCTGTTCAATTAGATATTTTCTTACGATGTATACATGATTTCTACAATATCGTAACAAACCCTTCCACAAATATAATTAGTTGGTATATCATATACTCTAAAATACAATAAGGTAAAATTTGACAATTATCAACATCAGTATGTGAATCATGGCCTGTAAATTGTTGAATTGACCCAAAATATAACTTTGCACTGTAAATTTAAAACATTCTACCGAGATAAATGAAAAGACTATTCAAATGTAAAAATTTCACTAGTTTCGTATATGGCCTATTTTCACTAAGTGTAAATTCAGAGTATTACGCAACACTTTAGAAAAATCTTAAAAATCATCACAGAAAAAAACACAATGGTCGTCAGTTTCGGAAGGGAGTTGAGCATGTTCATTTACAACAGGAGCTTCACTCACTTGAAACAAATAAGTTGTTTTATTTGCTTTTTAATCAGAATGAATCTGTTTCTCGTTGCAGTCTGGAATGCAAGAAATGTTCAAACTTGATTTTTTTCTACTTCCATTCTTCGGCGTTGTTGTGAAAGTGAGAATAATACGTGGATTCTGAAGTGAGTTTCGATTAATGCACTTGGGTTGCATTTCAGTGTGACACTAATCTATAAGTTTTCTGTCGGATTTATTAATATGGTATCGTCAATTCCACGTCAGCTATACTTTATATATTCGCAAGCTTTAGAACGAAAACGTTCCATTCTAGAAGAATGCATCGCATGTATCCTCTCATACATACAGGATCTAGGATATATGCCGGTTGCGCTAACAGAGACATGATGGTGCCGGATTCGTTTCTAGAAATTCATAATATTTCAACTTTAATTGTACTTGTTACAGTCCTTTGAAGATATAACGCGATGCGTACGTGCCGCAAAAATGGACAAGCATCTTCCGCCTAGGTAATCTCTTTGCGTGCCTTTGACAAGAAAACTGCGGGTTGTTTGAGATTTAATCATTATACTGAGGTTAAGTGTTGACAGTGTTTATTTGAAAGAGAACGTTGATCGTCGGCGTCTAATTTCATTTTCATTTCGCCATCGTGTTTTGTTGATTTAAAAATGAAGAAACGCATATACAGACATTCAAAGTTTGATTATAGAAATGTATAATCGAGCATGTTAACTAAATTTATAAACACACCACGCGAATTATCTCTACCTGATAGTTTGGTTTATATTTCAAGTAGCTCATTTAGGCCAATTTGCGCAGTCTAGTCGTCTGAAACATCAACGTCCTTATCAGGTCTTCTTTGTAAAATCAGGTTGTCTAAAAACGTATTCTATTAATTTAATCGAACGACTTTTTATTGATATGTAGAAGACATGTTGCTCCTACATTAGTCAATATCAAATTAGAAATTGACGTTTACAGTATGATAATTAAAAGTATCCTGAAAATGTATTCAACTAATCAACTATTTCTTTGTTGATATATGATTATCCACAGATTGCTTCAATAGATTAAATAAGATCGATAAATCTCCAAGAATCCAACATTTTCTTGGTATGTCCAAGGTCATTTATCAAAGCAGCGTCTGGAATCGTCCTTTTCCAGACGAAGGTCACATGGTGCGCCAGCTGCCAAGTTAGCACCCAGCCGGGCGTCTGCGGTTTCAGGAGTTCCGGAGCAACGCCCAGGTTCTTCCGAACGCGGAGCATATCACGGGTAGTGGAATTTCGCGATAGCATTTCGGTCAGTTGCCGGAGTAAGGTCTGAACTCTCGTTGTCTTGATATCTTCGGGCGGTGTGATTCATTATAGGCGGAAACTTTTCGACCGGCTACTGCACTCATAATGCATGTCTCATTGACGTGTATTTTATATTCTAAATAGTTCTTAGACTACCAAATATGGGTTATGAGCAGGTATTATTGTGATTAAATTTGCTTATAGAACAATGCAATACAAGTTGCATTGCTGGTTGTAGAATGGGCTTAGTCATGTGACGTAGTTCATTTCTGTAGAATATTAATGTTGCGTATGTATTTGTATCTATCTATTTGTTTACTCACTTTGCACTTATTTTGGCATATGCTGAGACACTGAAAAAACCCAAAAAACTTCCAATTGGATATTGATTCAGTTCGGTGTCCCTGCACATACATACATACTGCACTAACAAAATAAATAAATAAATTATTACTTAAACCAAAAATTATAATACTGTCTTTAGAAAACAATGTTCTAATAGTGTGAGGGAAGAAGATTTTAAGTAATGCAGGCAGTTATGGACAAGGGATTGAAGTGCAATAGTGGCTGAAATGGTGAACGATCGAGGGATTACTGGCGTCGATTATAAGTAATGCCATGATTGCATCAAAATGTTTTCCCCTCAGAAAACAAAATTTTTTTCACTGCCTAATGTGGAGAGGCACATTAAGTATGAAATGGAGTGTTGTTGGGGCAGATCTTTGATGGAGGTTTCCGTGATGTCAAGATTCTGCGTCGGGACACTCCAGCAAATCGTTAAATCCTCTCCAGATATTACATAATCTATAAGGAAACATGTAATTTTTAGGTGTGCGGGAATGAACTATAGGGGACTGGACATAAAACTTGACCATTGAAGGGTAAATAAAGAAAAAACAAAATGTTGCGCGCATTGCTCAATCATTAAGCAGTTGGAATTAGGTAATATCCTGTGAAAACAAATATGCGTCTAATTTTTGGTAATAACACTGAGTTAATCACCCAACTTAGGGAGGTATGACGACGAGTCATGTTTAACCAAAACTGCAGGTCTGATTTTGACAATGCAGCGTGACGTTTTGTATTGCTTAATGTCACAACTCAGACTGCCTTTTTCTTTTTATCAGAACATCTGCCGCAGCCAAGTAATCTGCAAGTTGCGGCAAATTTCGGCTCTCGAGTGTTGCGGCAGGCGAATGGACTTTTTATAGTAAATTGACAACTCATGAATAGAGAGCGTGGTTATTCTCGACCACCTTATCGTCGCTTGTGTGAATTCGGCACTAGCAGATGAGAACGCCATTCATGACGAGATAACAGGTTTAAGAGAACGTTTTGTAAAATGTGAAGGTATTAAACTAAACTTTGATGCCACACAGTCATATTAATTGTTTCTTTTTATATATATATATTAGAGTAGTTTATTTTTATATGTTAAAAAATATATTTTCAGGTATGTCGATATCTCCCGAGGAGATATCGACGCACATGACAATTATGAGCACTAACATATAAAATCGCCCAGGAACCAAACTGCGCTAATATATATATATAAAAAAAAACAATTGGCTATGACTGTGTGGCATCAAAGTTTAGTTTAATACCTTCATAATCATCGACATTTTACAAAACGCCGGGATTGGCTTGTTGCTCTTAAGCCTGTTGCTTCGTGTGTCATGATTCGGCGTTCTCATCTGCTAGTGCCGAATTCTCTTTAGCTGCTAAGCGACAATAAGGTGGTCGGGAATAGCCACGCTCTCTGATTCAGGAGCTGTCAGTACACTATAAAGAGTCCGTGCGCCTATTTCCGCACAACACTCGGAGAGCCAATTACCGCAACTTACGGAGGTAGTTTGCCGAATGACGATGCCGAAACGCATGTTTTGACAAAAAAGAAAGGCAGTCTGAGTTGTGACATTAAGCAATACAAAACGTCACGCTTGCATTGCTTAATGTCAAAACTCAGACTGCGGTTTTTGGTTTAAACATATGTTTCGGCATCGTCATTCAATGAGCTACCTCCTTAAGTTGAGGTGATTGGCTTTTCGAGTGTTGTGCAAAAAAGTAGACGCATGCTTTTGTTTTTTTTTAGAGTGTACTGTTACCTAATTCCAGCTGCTTAATGATTGAGCAATGCACTGCAACATTTTTGTTTTTTCTTTTACTATTTCTTTACCCTTCGATGGTCAAATTTTTATGTCTAGAGAGTTCTTCTATAGTTCATTTCCACAAAAACACGCACACACAAAAATTGCATGTTTCACTATGCGTTATGTAATATCTGGAGAGAATTGCGCGACTACGGCAGGCGGTCAGTACCGACGCAGAATCGTCTTGACATCACGGAAGCCTCCATCCAAGATCTGCCCCAACACAACACTCCATTTCATGCCCAATGTGCCTCTCCACATTGGGCAGTGAGAAAATTTTTGTTTTCTTGTGAGGGGAAACATTTTGATGCAATCGTAACGTACTTTATAATCGACGCCAGGAATTCTCGATCGTTCACCATTTCAGTACTAATTATGCACTTCAATCCCTTGTTCATAACTTGCCTGCATTGCTTAAAATCTTCTTCCACCACACTGTCAGACATTGTTTTATTAAAAGACGGTATTACTTATTTTGTTTAAGTAATAGTCTTGTTGTTTCATTTTATTATTGCATTGTGTTATGTATGTGCAGGGACACCGAACCTAGTCAACTATCCAATTGGAAGTTTTGTTTGTTTTTTTCCGGTGTCTTCGGCATATATATGTTAAAATAAAGTGCAAAGTTTTAAGTAAACAAAAATAGATGCTAAGACATTGGGCTCTGCTCACATGCGCAGCATTTGATATTCTACAGAAGTGAACTACGTCGCATGTTCCAAGCCCGTTCTACAACCGAGCAAGTGCAGAAATCAATTATTGCATTGTTCTATATATAAAAAAAGCAAATTTGATCACAATGAATGCCTGCTCGTAACCCCTCTACCCTTGGTAGTCTAAGAATTATTTAGAATATAAAATATACACTACGATCGAAATGAATTGGGGCGTAAATTATGAGTGCGGTAGCGGTCGAAAAAGTTTCCGCCCCTTATGATGAATCACACCGCCCGAGGTTCAAGTCAAGACAGCGAGAGTTCAGAGACCTTGCCTCCGCAAATCCCGACGGTAGAAATGTATCGGCGACATTCCTTTCCATTGATATGCTTTCCGCGTTCATTCCCTCGGAGAGAACTGAATAAACGTTGCTCCGGGGTTTCCTATTACTCTCTTCCTGAAACCGCGGATGGTTGATGACCCCTTACGCCCGGCTAGTTGTAACTTGACAGCTGGCGCGCTGTAGTAAAGTGACCTTCGTCTCAAGGAAAAGAGTTTTTGATTCCAGACGCTTGACTTTTGATAAATGATTACTTGGACATACCAAGAAAAATGTTAGTTCTTGGATGATATATCGATCTTATTTTAATCTTATTGAGAAACAATGTTTGGATAGTGATATATCAACAAAGAAAAAGTGGTTTGATCTATTAAAGTGGAATACATTTTCAGGATACTTTCTAATTATACTGCTGTAAAAGTCAATTGATAATTTGATCTTTATATATTTTAGGAAGCAATCATGTGTATTTCCGCATATCAATAAAGAGACGTTCGATTAAATCAATAGAATACGCTTTTAGACAAGCTGATTTTACAAGAAAACGTGTATTATAAGGACGTTGATGTTTGGTTCAGACATTTAGACTTGCACAATCTATTTCACGGAATAAACCCTTGAAATATAAACCAAACTATTTTTTTCGGGTAGGGGCGGGGTGTTCGTTCGCGTGGTTATTGTTTATAAGTTTGGCTAACATCTTCGATGGTACATTTCTATGCTAAACTTTTGAATGTCTGTACGCTGACCATCTGCGCTGACCATCTGCGTGACGCTGACCAACGCTGACCATCTGCGTTTTGAATACTCATTCTCACTGCCATCGTAAAATCTAGACCGATTTAAAAAGAAAAAAAATATATATATATATATATATATATATATATATATATATATATATATATATATATATACTGGTACTAGATTTTAAAAATGTAGTCTGTAAGTCTATATGTAGGGTCTATATGTCCCTACATCTTTTGCCCGAAAACATGTGCCGAACGAGAAAACGATTGATGAATATTCATTCTTTCTGGAAAGTCAACGTTTTCGTTCTAAAGCTTGTAGGCTATAGCTATAAAAGTATAGCTAACGTTAGATTGACGGTATACCATGTTAAACATCATCCGACAAAGAAATCTTATAAATTAGCGTCAGATTGAGCAAAACCAAAGGTAGAGTAATCGAAACTCGACTTCAGAATCCACGTATTATTCTTCAGTTGCACAACTACGCTCGGGGAACAAGGTAGAAAAAATCAAATGTGAGCATTTCTAGTTTGTATTCCGAACTGTAACGAGGAAGCAAGGTGAAACTACGGATGATTGCTTTCATTCTAGTTAAAAGAAAGCAAGTAAGACAACTTATTTGTCTCAACTCGAGTGGCTTTGCAATCTTGTAAATATATTATTTTGCGACCTCTTGAAACTCCTTCCATAGGACTCGACGACCATTCTGTTTTCTTTTCTTGTGATGTTTTTAGTTGTTTTCTAAGAGATATATTGATATACTAATTTACGCGGAAGTGAAATAGAGAAACAAATTCAGAAGCTTAGTGAGCAGCTAAACTTGAATACTCTTTTGATTTATCTCGGTTCCAACAAGCAGTACGTGGATTGTTTTAAATTTACCGTACAAAAAGTTATATTTTAGGTCAATTTCAACATGTATACAGGCCACGATTCACCTACCTTGATGTTGATGTGATCAAATTTTGCTGTAACGGTCTTAGAATATATAATTATCATACCAATTTAATTAATATTTATTGGAAAATGTTTGTTACGATAATAGTGGAAAGCATGTATACTACGTGCGTAAGAAGATATCTAATGTAATAGAGTCCATACGTTGCTCGAAAAATAAACAAAGGCAGTGAATATTTTGACGTCCACCGTCAAAATATCTCAAAAAGTTATTTCGACGTCATTTCGACGTCGACGTTCGCTTCGTAAAACGTCAAAATAGTGACTCTAATATTTCGACGTCCTCCAGTCCACAGTGCTCCGGTCCTCCTTCCATGTAGCCGTCGCAGAGGTAGCTGTTTTGTGGTTTCGTTTTGTTTAGTTTCTGGTGGTGTTGTCGGTGTTGTGTTGGCGCTTTGGCGGATGCATGTGCTGCGTGTCTAAGAAGTTTCGGTCCTAGTTGGCAGTGGAAATGTCTTCGTCAGCGTCTGTGTGGGTCTGACTCCAGAGTTGATCCTTCCAGACGCGACACGCCCGGTGGCGATGTTCTAGAACGTTCTGAACTCGCATGCCATCTCGGCACGCGTCTCACTTGAAGTTTTAAATCTAGCAGCAAAGGCGAGCTGGATGTCCCTATGTCTTGCCTGCACGTAACAAATGTAACTGCGTGCTACGTAACACTGAGAAATTTAGCACGCTTAGCGTCTTCATATCGTGCGAGCGCGTCTTCGTATGGTTGCAGTCTCGCTTTGAATCTGGCTCCAGTCCTGTTTTTAACCGGGTTCTTTGAGTTCGTTTAGTTCAGATTTCTCTGCTTTGGTTCGTGTATAACGAGCGTGTTAACTACGAAGCGATCGAGATGTTGAATAAAAGGTTGTGAATGCAAACATTGCCTCCTTGATGTTTCTTGACCGGTGCGAAGAAACAAAGGTTCTGGCGCGGTTGTACGAAATACACGCATTTTCGAATCAACTGCAAATTTTATGACACGTTATTCAGCTCCTTTGTCTTTATAGATCAGGCGAAAAAGATAATAAAAATCAGCGGTACCGCATTCTGTAATGTTTGGCAGAACCAAGCAAACGATACGTGCGGCCTAGTCACTGATGCACTTGGAGAATATTTTTTTCTTTTGCACTCCACATCACTTAAAAGATCATAAATAGCAGCAGTCGAAAGCATGACATTTGTTTTCAGAAAATGCGCGTCGAACCACGACGCTGCCTGCAAGCAAGATGTTATTTTTTCTGACCGCCACCATCGATCGCTCTCCGAAGCTCCAAAGGCAAGTTTGAGACGTCAAAATAATGACAAATATTCTGACGGGGACAGCAAAATATATTTTAAAATATTTTAGTCTTCAAAAAGTGGCGTCAAGGACATCAGAATATTTCAAATTATATTGAGAGTGGACGTCGAAATAGTCACCTACAATATATTTAACATTGTAGATGACTTTTATATTTAACATTTAACAACGTGTATTTCATTTGGTCGCATGGCCTCACATACAAGCAGAATGCTGCTTTTGTGGGCCAGCTCTTTATTTTGTATGACTAGATCTGAAATACAAACGGAATTGAAAGAAAAAGAGAGTGCTCCAATAAACAAACTCAAGAAAAAGCAACTTTGTGACGCAAATATTTTCTTCATTTTACAAATTTTTTTTTACATTTAAAGAATAGAAGTGGGTGCCCAAGGGGTCTTTGTTTAATAAAGTCTCTGCTTCTATTCACGTGTCTCTTAAATATTATAATTTCTTGATGAAAGATATATTTTAAGCACATTCCGTTTTAGTTATCTCAAGATTGGCATTAATGTAACTTAATATAAAAATTATAGTCAAGCAGCTTTTATATTAAAATCGTACCGTATAATTTAGAAAACTAACAAAACATAAAAAAGGGAAATAAAAAGCTGTAATTAGGAATTGCTAACAGCAACCGTCATCTCTCACAAGACTAAAAGCGTTGCACAATATAAATATTTTCACAATTTTCTCATAAATTACCTGCTTATATCAACAAGTACTACCTATAAACATGCCCACTATGTATCCTGATAACGCAAATATTGCTCCGCTAATCATTTATTCCGCATTCAATTAGGTCAAGAGGAGGTCATCCTGCAGACCTCGTCGAGTTGAGTGCCAGCTTCCAGACCTTTGCAATTAGCTTTGTCGCATGCCATTATTGCTCGGAGGGGATCAGCGTCCCAGACCGTCAATCGATTGACCTAGTATTTCCTTCAGGACAGCTAAATTGGAGGAAAAAAAAGCAGCCTTATAATTACAAGAACGCATGCAATCAGTAATTATTCTATAAAAAATTAGAGACAAATCAACATATTTAAAGATATATTTAGTCGTTTCAAGAGTATATTTTCTCTGAACCGCTGATTATAGTCGTCAGTGAAATTACGGATGAACTAACACAACTTCCTCTCAAAGAAAGTCGACAGTTAATTTCTAATTACCTACTAATGATTTAATGTAGTGACGTTTTCAATTTCTATTTCGATTACTAGGTCGTTGACATTTAAATGTACGAAGTCGTGCACTCCCATACAGCATACGTTCGGTGGTCAGAGGGGGGGGGGGGTGTAAACTCTCAAAGTTATATTTTATTCCTATTAATTTCTTGACAGTGAGGTGTCCTCTGTATCTTAGTTATACTTCAAAAGTAATCTACAACGTATTTCTACTGTTAAATTTATTTAACTAGAGTTTCACATAAATTGTATATTTTGATTTTCCTGAAAATACATGCGCTTTTTTACGGTCACTTTCATTAAACATGGTGGTAAACTTTTTGTTTTAATGTTCGTGTTCATCAACTATAAAAAAAACGAGTGAAGATACTATGCTAGGAAATAATATGAAAACATTTCCGTCCGATAACAGCCCATCTCTATTGTCAAAACGATGGGTCAGAACCATGTTTTGGTCTGTTATTATTTAGATGTACCTAAGGTTATAATTTAATATTGGTTTTGGCAATATGGTCGACAACCGATTAAAACTTTGGCATTCATGCAAATAAAAAATCCACTTGTTTTGTTAGAAATGATACATTCTATGAAATATCTTCTGTAATAGATATTTAAATGTTTCATTATTTGCTGAAGCGATTTTAATAGATGTATATGTATATCAAAGCAAAACTGTATGAGAGAGTGCACAGTGCACTAGTTTTCATATTTTTCCGTGATTTCTTCGTGCATATTAGAGTCACTGAATGTTCCCAGAGTACCGAAACTCCCAAGCTTCGTTTCAGTACCGAGCCGCGACGCAGCAGTCGCCATTTCCAACGTGGCGCCACCTTGTGCGGTCGGCAGCGCGTGCAGTCTAGCGTTCGTTCTCGTGTGAGCTCTTCAAGCCAATTCTCTGGTCTGCTGCGACACTGGTTCGTTTTTTACTAAAGTTATTTCCTTCGTCTTGATTGGTGCGTGACTTGCTCCTGGCTGTCTCGTCTTTTTCTCTCGCCTCGAAACACATCCGAAGTCGAGTGTTAGGCTTAGCGTCTGAGGCGTAGAGTTTGAAACGCAGCACCAGCGCAACCGGCGCGAGCAAACAAGCCGGCAATCTTCTTCGGCCAACCAGATTAGCGGATAATTGATATATAAATAAAAAATCAACGCACTTTCAGTCTGGTCTTAACTCATCGATGCCCAGAGTTCCCACCCGTGCGTACCCACCGTACTCGTGGTAACGCGGAAACGTTTTATATACGTTTTTTTATGTTTTGGTCTTATCCACAAAATAGCCGACTGATTATTTCCGCCACTGAGCTAAACCAGCCAATCAGAACTCGAGTTTGCGGGATTGACTTCCGGTGAGCGGACTGAATGGTATCTCGGTGCACTGGGAACATTCGGGGACTCTAGTGCATATTTAGGATATATTCAGAAGTAGGGGAAAATTATCGAAATATATTAATGACTCCGCATCTTCTTTCCAAAATGAATTGCTGAAAAATTGAAAATATTTAATGGTACTCAAAATGAACCCTTACAATGACACACACAAAAAAAACGTCAAAATAAAATAAATCGTGGCTTTTGCTTTCGGAAAGACATTACTTAACGATAAACGAACGCAGTTGCCAAACGTAATCTAGCCCCACCGGGTCCTTCTCAAGGTCGTGGCGGAGCATTCAAGTTGGCGATGGAGTGGTCAAGCCTGCAGGGCCATCTTCAAACAAAGCTTTATTACCTTCTCACGAATGGGCGCTAGATCCGTCTGAAACGCGAATTGAAGATTTGTCTTAATAAACAATTATTACTTTCGCAGATATGTTCCCACGTAGCCGGAGGAATGCCTAATTTGGCAGAAGCTCTGCAATTCTAGGTGGCTAACTTGTTTTTAATGCGGTTTCGCTACAAGGTACAGTGATGTCTCATTAATATGGACGCCTCCTTTCCCGTAAAAAAGATCGTCCATAATTTCAGTTGTCCATAATAACGAGACAAAAGTGCATGTATTTATGCAGTTTGTCCTCGAAATTGGTGTCCATATAGCGGGGTATCCATATTAACGAGGTCCATGTTAGCCAGACATGACTGTATTAGCATAGTGTCGGAGTACTTTTCTTCGCCGTTCCTGTGGCCTTTCACTGGCCCGCCACATAATTGCTAAAAAGCCAGAATTCAGCTAAATGTGCCAAGTATGAACCAAAGAAGCAGTACTAAAGCGTAAATATTGCACTTGGTTGACAATTAGGCCCAAAGGTACCACATGAAAACAAAACAACCAGAACAGCCTAACTCACTGCATTGAGAACCCGTCTTTGAGGCCCACCAGGATCTCTGAAAGGTATTGACGCACCCTTCAACAATTTCTGAGCGGTTTGAAATGACAGTCGAAGTTTTCAAAGGGGCCTGACGTACCCTACAAGATGTTTAGAAGTGTGTGTAGTTATCGCATCGCGATAAGCTGGACAGTGCGCATGCCCGATGGCGTGTCGCGGCTAGATGAGTGCCGATGGACTGGTCTAAGGCGCTTTTCGAAGCAGCATGTCACCGGAATAAAGTCGCTGTCACGACGAGTGTTCTGCTTGCTTCGGCGATGCCGGCGGAAACGTTACAGGTGTGAGAAACCTGTCATTGATTTTAAAGGCGTCTGTGGTTTGTCACAATCTTTTTCGTGAAAGCACAGGACCCATCAAAACAGTTTTAATGGGTCTGTGGAAAAAAAACTTAAACTTTTAGGATATATGAGTCACGGAAGCCGCTTGGTCGTTTTGTACCGGGAGGCTTCAACGATCAGTCGCACAATGTTGGCTCCCCGCCCTGCTCGTGGGATCTATTTCCTAAAGCAGCTAAGTGTGCGGATACCGGATAAAGTCTCTCAGTGTTCAGTTTCTTGCGCCTCTTTGTACGTCCGGCTTCAGAAGATCGTCCAGCGAGCGAAAACAACGCTGAAGCAAGCGAAAACAACGGCATCAGGGAAGCCACCATGACCATGCTTGAATTTCGTCAATGGCGGCCGATGTTGGTTTGGCATTCGTGCTTATCGCTGAATGTGTTGCTGACATTATGTGTGTGTATGCGTATGTGTGTGTGCGTGTGTGTGTGTGGTGCACCTTTTCGGTTTTAGGAGTTGAACTACAGTACACCTAAGGAATTTACTCAGCGGCATTGTAAGTACCTCGAAATATATACTTGGCGACCAAGAACTGCGTTGCCGCTATTCGATGTTTCCTTTTGTTTACAACTGCTTGCGCTCGGGTTCCAATGCACGTTGGTTTTTACTGTTTTACTGCGTTTCAACATGCATGTAAAACACACTCCAAAATTAACTTCCAGTCATTTCTTAAACAATTGCGTTTTTTGTCTGTGGTTCACAGTCATTTTTGACGTCTTAAGGGTTGAAAGACTGAGGGCGTTTGAAAGGCTGAAGGGTCTGAAGGGCTGAAGGAATTTGAAGGGCTGAAGGGGTTTGAAGGGCGGAAGGGGCTCAAAGGGCTGATGGGTCTGACGGGTTGAAGGGGTTGGAAGGGCCGCGAGGGTTCGATAACACATGAGGACTAAGGGGTAGTTTTTAATAAGACTGACACTATTGTTTGGCCATTAAGACCCCAAGATGCCAGAATACAGCCAACCTACAAGCAGTGATGTTTGACTTCAGCACTTGTTTGGTTTATATAGGACCATGCAACCAAGACTCTGGCCAAAGAATGTGAAGCTTAGCTCTACCTTGTCACCTTCGAACTTTTTGAGGCCCTAAATTTTCAGTCAAAAACCACATTTTGACCCAAAGAACTGCGCTACTGGGTTACTACACCTGAAACCTTTCAGCGATTTCATTGAGTCTACGCTAATCTTGAGTGCGATCTCCGATGCTTACAATAAGTGTCAATGCTCAGTGTTACGCTAGCAATTAAAGTGATCGGTGCCACTTCTTAATCTCCCATGAGCGTGATATAACTATACTATCGATTGTTACAAAGTATATTAGCTTGTAAATGGCATGCATTTAAGAGCAATAAAAACTCCTTGTGCAATAAGTTGAGATCCTAACTTCGTTACATATTTTTTGACACAAGATCGTTTAAGAAACAGTTGTTTACACTGAACTATACCTTAGCAGGGTTTGTTCCCGCTAATATGGCGGGGAAAAGTATGTAACGTGACCTCAACCCCAGTTATGCCCCCACCCAAATTTACCGGGAAGATGGACATCACGTGACCTTAACGTCACGTAACATATACGCCAATTCGATGTCACCGATAAATCTGGCGAGAAAATTGACGTCACGTGACCTAGAAACAAATTCAATTTCTGCGTAAAAATTTCTAGAAAACAAAATGAGTCTTTTACAATTCTCTGTATTGCGATACTGGAGTGCAGCTTTTGAGGAGGAGGAGGGGAGTGTACGAAGTGGAGGGTATGCCTCTCCTCCCCCTCCGTACCCACCCATCCTCCTCTCCTCCTCGCCTCCCATTTAGCGAAAAGTTTTCTCTAATGATCCGCTAAATTTACCTTAAAATTTAGCGAAAATTTTAGCAGCTAAATTTAGCAAGAAAATTAACCCGCTAAGCTGAGCGGAGAAATTTTCGCTAAATTTCGCCGCTAAATTTGGCGGGAAAATTGACATCTTGAATGGGTTAAAACAGCGCAAAAAGACGAAGGACCAGTAAAAGGAACACACAGACACAGCGCTGTCTGTGTGTTTCCTTTTACTGGTCCTTCGTCTTTTTGCGCTGTTTTAACACATTCAATATGACCATCAACCAACTCGCCCAACTTTACAAAATGGCATCGCGTGGCCTCAACACCAATTCAGTTTTCCCGCTATATTTAGCGGGGAACCTGTGACGTTTCATAATGCAACGCGCGCGGTTACGAAATATGCAGACGCCATAGCTGACGGCGAGGCCGCAAAACCTGCGAAACGGGCGCCTAAGAGCTGCACTCTAAAATATTCGTTTTTTTCCCCGAAACGATTGACCCTTTAATGTATTGTAAAGAACTTTCAACGACCGCTTCTTGAATACTGCATTCCATTCATTGTAAGACTTGGGTGATACACTTTGCTGCCAATTTATTAAGTTCTTTTTGTTGTTAACACAAAAACTGAACTAAAAATGAAGTCACTTTCCAAACGAGTACGTTATTTGTTGAGCGAATGCGTGTTCTCTTGTAAAAGCCATTAGAGGTTTGCACAGAGGGAAAAATTGGGCACAAATAAACATCTGCGACCTAGATGACGGTTTGTCGCTATTCTGGGAATTTCTGTTTTCCCTTAGGAATTTAAAGCGAGACGCCATCCGTGGGGCGCGACCCACTTTTGTCTGGAGTTATTTATTGAGTAAAATAAAGGGACCAAGTCCCCAGAGGAGTATTGAAACGACGTATAGGATTCGGAGAGACAGTTCTACAAGAGCATAGCTTAACAATACATGTTTAGATTCCAATCTGTTGTTTTTTCGGGTTACGCGATATTTGAAATTCAACGCGACCACTCTTGTGCCATTTATTGTGCAGTGTCTCACTAACGACTGCGAATATGTAAAAATATGGCACTTGAAAAACAGAGATGATTCCTCCGAAATACGTTATTGACGCGCACGTTCCTAGCGTAAGTCGATAATTAGCAAATTAATTACCTCAACTTCACTAAAACATTTTAGATATAAGCTTCAACTGGTACATTTCAATTAGAGTGGTGTGGCCCGTCGTCAATTTTTTCCATAAATTTAACTAAACGTCAGACAACTGAAATCTGATCCGCGCTGTTCTCTGCAAAATTAACCTCTCGATGAACTAGGGACGTTAAAACTAGGCGAAACGAGCAGCGAAGGTCAGCCTTCACAGAGAGCTTGGGTAGCTAAACATCGTGAGCCGATCTGACAGCATCGCCTCATCCAAGGATCGCATGGTCATAGAAAAAGGTGCACCACACTGCCGTTCCTTCGAGCCCTCGACTCTTGAATCCCCGATTCCCCCCCCCCCCCCCCACCGCACCCTTTCATAGTTTTGCTATGCTTGGACCTTTGTGTTGACCGTCTTGTTTTTACCCAGCTCCTAGATTACCATGTCAATATTGAACCAGCTCGCTTGCATTCTTGCTTTAGTTTAAATTACTTTCTGCGGGACGGAGTCAGGTGTAGCCTAATATTGCTAGAGAAAGCGTGGAGAAGAATACAGTTTTCTGAATTCTACCAACAGCCCTGACATATTTTGACGAAGGATAAAAAAACTTTTAAGTAAAACGTGCTCGAAAAAAAATTTCAAAAGTCAATTTGAGGGTTTTTGATAATTTATGTATAGATTATTACTCTACATTCGCAATATGGCGTTCTCTGCGGCCGACAACCTTATTGAGAAATCAGTTTTCTATTTCAAGCAAACTTGTAAGTACGCGGTACAAGTAACCCGTTACTAGTACCTTGTTACTTCCTTCAGTAACGAAGTAACATCCCACTTAATTTTTGACAAAAGGAGCGAGGTACGGTATTTTTGCTACTTTTTATGAATTAACAAGTAACACTATTTACTTCCCTTTAAAGGAGAATGCGTACAACACAACTACCCACTCTTGTTCTCACTCCAGCTCGCGCCTGTAATAAGCACGTCGCGAAATGCTAGATGGACCATCAGAAGGTGTTCACAAGGGATGTCAGTATGTGGAACGCAAGTTCATCTGCTTCTTGCGTAGGGGTTGCGATGACTTCAGAACCCCGAGCTCTGATTGGCTCCCATTGGAACGATAGTGGGTAGACCTCAATGCTAGCTGCCTTGAGGTCTACCAACTATCCGCCCATCCACAGCCAATCAGAGCTCGGCGTACTGACGTCACCACAACCCCTACGCAAGAAGCAGATGAACTTGCGCTCTGCAAAGCCACTGTTGTGGCTGAATGAACGCATTAGGAATCAAGGGATTATTAAGGACAACGAAGATTGGAAGCGACTAAAGGATTATGAAAGGGTCAGATTCAGAGTAACATGAATATAACGCGTTACTTCTAAGCTGAGTTTACGGGTTCCAATCGAATCGCAGCAACGAATTACGTACTTAGTCGCTTTTTAAGGGAGTAACAATTGTAACGGTATTTAATGATTGTATTTCAGTAATCTGTGCATATCTGATTTCAAGTCACCTTTCTTTTCTATTTTCAACCGCTGGTAAAACGCAAATTTTGCTCTCACATCACTCGAGCTTATAATGCTTCCGAAGTTATGAGTCATAGCGTATCTTTGAGGCTCGTTTTTGTGATGACAAAAAATAGGCCTATTTATTTGCTTCTTGAGTACCACTGGTCGGTCATCTCTTTTTTTAATTTTTAGTGTTTAAGAGTTTATTTTTAGTTTTTTTCGGCGCCAGTTTGTGCTTCTAAGCTAACGGTTGTACCAAAGCTTGTGTCTACAAGTTCGGTTTAGGATTCTAGAAAGCAATAACTATTTTACGGCATACACCTTTGTTCGTCACCCGTCTAGACTGGAGGTGGTTCTGCTTCCGTGAACCAAAAATTACTCGCATTTCGCTTAATCTCTATACAGTACTGTTGTGTGGAACGCGAAGACCCGTAAATGCCTCCTGGAATATAACACGAAGTGGTAGACATTCTTGTAAATAAATATACGTTTCATTACCCTCGGCTTCAAATGAGCAAGAAGCAATGGAGGTCGCCATGAAGACTTGTAGAAAAACGAGATAACGTTTTGTAACAACCAAAAGCAACTCGTTAATACCGGAGAAAGCTGATGTTTTTCTTTTAAAGTTAGGCAATGGCTAACTCATTCCCCGACTCAAAGAGCAGCTATATTAAATGGTAGCTTAAGAGAGGTAGGAGGCGGCTGATGTTAACCCTTCTTGTTTCGTGGTTTGTTTTTTAGCGTTCTTATAAGCTAATGCTGCAACTTCACTGTCTGCGAAACGATAGTAGTAGGGTCAGTGCTTTCCACGTCGTGCGTTCAAGATGTGTGTGATTGCAGCACAGTAAGACTAATCCATTCGACAAACGTGGAGTCGCTGAAACGCGAAGCTATACATATGACCGCTCATTTCGTCCGCCTGTTGGAAACACCTCCGATAGTGAAAGAAGTAAGCCTCATCTTCCTAAAAGTTACCTTATAGGCCCTCAATTTTCGCATACAGGCATTTATGTCTTGCGCCGCGTCAATAATAACGTGCCTGTAACCATCACACGTATAATAAAATATGGCTCTTGCGTTGTATTCTGCGACCTCCTCAGCCCGCGTACGAACGCAAGAGATAAAACGTAGGAGACAAAAAAAAAAACGAGTTAAAAACGAAGCGCCGACGTCATTAACTCTTGAGAGGGGTGCTCTTATGAAAGCTCCAAACTTATTGCGTTGGCTGACGTCAGTATGGCCAACTTGATGGCAATTTTGCTTCCATCAGTCTTCTTTTACGTAGTTATATATTTTTTGTCTTTTTTAGAAAGTACACTGTCCTCAACGCGTTTCTCCCCAGGAGATATGAGAGGGAAGTCTGTGTCAGAATTATGGCGACTCGGATGACGTCACGCTCGAGGAATGCCTTAGTAGAGTTGACGTATACTGTACTGCCGCCGTTTATGGCCCTGCGGAATATCTCCTCGTGAGCCGGCCCTCCTTGAGCCCAACATTATTCGCCAGACTACTTTCACTCGACTTTCTTTCGCGGCGGAAAATTTGCGAGAGATTTTATATTCTGTACTTTTTACGCGGTTATTATTGCGGGTAGTTCATTTGGTTTTTTTTCCTTTTTCGTTGTTTACTGAAGGCTATAAATAAGCCACGCCAACTGGTAAGTATCTTGCCTTGTTGTGTAATATTTACATATTTGTATTTTTTTGTTTTCAATTTCGTGATCCTTTCTGGCTTACCTCCGTGCGCACCAATTCATAGGCTGCATCTGTCTCGTGAAGTCAATATTCAAAACCTTTTTTCCCCGGCATCCTACATCATTATCTCATTCGAAATAAAGTATTGCTTGATGAACTGATTGATTCGAATACGTTGATTTTAAAGATTGCTTAAGCACGCAGTATATATAAATCTTGTCTCTTGAAATCCGATTCAATATTCGAAATACCAATTGGTGCTAGTGGTACTGGAAATGGCCACAGGTTGATGTTGCTTGGCCCATTATATCTTGTAATATATTTATTTCAATATTAATTACATAGAAGCCTGTTCCTGCGTTGAAATTCACGAAGGAAATCATTGTTCCACAGCAATAGTTTAAAATTTTGTATTTTCACAGATATCAAACCAAAACAAAAATGCCGTCACAGTTAATAGATCTTATGATATGGTGCACTTTCATATATCTTTACGTTTATAACACAAATCAACAAAACAGTTTGTCAATGTGATTGTCGCTCAAGGGAAAGTTGACGTTTCTAAAACAGTCCGACTTCAATCGGCTTCACCGCAGAGTAAAATTCGTAATCGACCCCAGGCCGAAACCATTATTACAGACACTAAGGCCGTCCTCGAAGTTGCTCTCACAGAATAATGCACTAAGCCACAAGGCTTTGTCCAGAAAACGGGACAGACCCATTTACTGGCCAATGACGTTTAGTCGCGTTCATAGTAACAGTGAACTCCGGGTATTGCCACATCGAGTGCCCCAAATTTGCCCAGATATCGGCGTTCCTATCTAGAACACACGCTCTATTTGTAGGGCATCGACGAACCCCGATTGGTACTAAATTACATCTCCTACTTTTCCTCGCCCTGTGTTTACTTCGGAAGGTTCTCGGCCGTCGAAAACCATTTTCAATTTCCGAGGTTTTTTGCTTTTTCTTTTCTGTCTTCGGTTTTCAAACTGAAGGAGACGAATTTGTCAGAAAATACCTTATGCACGCTGTACCACTGATAAAGTGTGCTTACGAACTCACTAACTTCTTGCATTTTACGCTGCTGCTCGACTAGTCACAGTAAAATCTGCTTAGTAATGAAGTCTCCATGGTTTAAGGTACGTGTTATTTTTGAAAGCGTGCTGCTTAGCTCAGTGCATGGTATTTCTAAATAATCTTTTTTTTTCCACGAACGCACAAGATTTAGTTACATGAATGGCAAATATTACTGAGAAGTTCCTTCCGGTATTCATAAAAACAGGATACTAATTTGACAATAAATTAACAGCTCAATCAGGCTCCATGGAGACAGAGGGGAAGACGGTATTAAGTTGTACTTGATCATTAAAATTCAAGTTCATGCACCGAATTACATGTATTTTTTTTCTTTTAGTCCACACTCACAATAACCATGTATTCAGAACCATAATTTACTGTTATATCAATAGCGTATTATTTTCCGTGTCACACCCCTTCTAACCAATGCCGAGGTTTCACAGCGGGAAATAATTTAGACACAAATAAGTACGACAATCGCCACGTGTTCTCAAATGTGATCAAAATTGAACCAAATAAAGGTACGTTTAAATTGTAACTGGAATCAACACACAAAATATATTTAGAGTTGGTTCAAAATCTTCACTTGAATCTATGAAACGAGATGGAATGAATGGAGCCCAACAAAAGTTGTTATTTCGAACAACGAACAGTCCCTCCGGCCGAATGTATCGCCTAATACCCGTGCCACACGGGCAACTCGAATGCCATTTACAACGAATGACATTCGTGTGATCGACGAATCGGCTCGCGATCTGTCGCGCGTGGAATGCGCTACGCTTGGAGTGTCGCGCGCTGATTGGCCGATCGTTCAAATGTCATTCGTTGTAAATGGCATTCGAGTTGCCCGTATGGCACGGGTATAAGCTAATTGAATCGAACTCATGTTTTTCGTTCATTTTAGATACGCTTTGGATTCTCCAATTACGTAAGGTACTTCTACGTCGCTGAAACTAGGTCAATGGTCAAATTATAAACCCCTCAATTTTCGGAGGTGGAATGAACTAAGATATTTATATTATACCGAACATACCTACACAATTGCCGTAAACTGAAGCATCAGATTAAACGGTTGCATAACATGCAGAACATTTACAATTTGGTTTTCTGTTTTAAAATTACCGCTACACTTTTACTACAAGCATACCGTAACGTGATAATAGTTCAATTGTCAATGTGGGCAGCTTGAACGGTTGAGACGAATTCACGGAAGTAAAAGAAAACGACCATTAACACTGTTTTTTTTATACATTAATGTATTTGTTTAAAGCTGTTCAAGCTGTCCAGATTAACAAAAGCCATGGACCAACTAGCTGAACAAACGCCCGTCATGTAATATTCCTCTCGGGCATTATGATTGCATAGCCTACGCACAGTGCTCAACGAAATGGAATGAACCAGCGGAGCGCGTGGCCTCCCGTACCCATTACCCCATCTGCCTTGAGAAGCCGTCTATCCGGTGTCGCCAGTTGCACATGCGCACAGCTGAGCAGCGCACTCAGCTGTTGTTCGTGCTCGGTGCACAACCCCTGATAGCTTACCGACGCTGGCGGCCATGAGTTTACAACATGACAGTATTTTATTTTTCTTTGCAGTGCGTAAACTATTTATCTGTTTCCAAAGGTTATAGCTGTAAAAAAGTGACCACCACACGCAGTGACCTCACTGTTCATGCCAAATAAATGTGTAGTGTCATGGCACGTATGTCCTTTTTATAGACTGAAAAAAAGAAATGTCTACCTTTTTCACTGTTTTCTTATATATATTGGGGCAATATAAGTTCACATCTTGAAGGACAGATAAAAATAGCGAGTGTCAGGGGATAATTACAAAAAAGACGGTCAAGCTCGAGATTCATGCTTTGTTGTAACCACCTATCGGGGGTTCCTCCTACGAGCGCGGACAGCCGCTGACTACTTGGCTCAGCTACGAGCATGAGACGACTTGTGACACCTGATTGCACGGCTTCTCCCGGCAGATGACGCAGCAGGTACGCGAGGCCACACGCTCAGCTGGTCTATTTCGGATCGTTGAGTACTGCACGACCAGCCCCTGTCGTTAAGTCTCCTCTATACATTTTGTCAGAAATAGAGCTTTCTATGTATCATCCTTGACGGGCAATACGGTCGTCCCTTTTAATTCAAATATGCAAATTCGATCACCGTAGGACGCAATCCTGAGATAGTTTTTCTTGCTACTCCATGTTACGACCTCTGCTGTTCGTTTCGCAGTATACATTTTATGTCATACTGACAAATTCCTGAGCCTTTATGTTCCCACGGCTCTTGGAGTTTTCAGTATAACTTCTCCCCAGCAAGCATTCGCGATAATTCTTCCATTTAAGTCAACTTTACTTGCCGACATTCATAACCATCTCCATTTTTACAAGTTCTAAATAAAAACTTTGTTATCAAAAGTCGTTGTAATAAGTGGACGCCAAAATGGAAGCTTTGTCCTCGCGTTTCTTCTCTTACTCTTGCCCCGAATGTTGCCCTACAACCCTGACTGAGCTCAACTGTATTACAACATCCTGCATAATCATCCCCCCACCCCCCGATTCGGTTCTTCCTATCAGCGAGCTTCCTTCGTGCGACGAAGACGGATTGCAGACTTGACCTCGATACCCTGGTCTCCGACCCGTTTCCGTTCCTTCCGCCTCGGGGGCAAGCTTCCTGCATAAATGGAACCTTCAGAGCGCGATGCCTAGCTCAAAAGCTTGTAGCTTAGAGTTATTTGGACGCAATATGCTTCCGCATCCACATTACCAGAGATTCGGCGAACCGCACTAAGTAAAGAAGACGCGCACTGTACTCCGTTTCTCCTTACAATGGACCGGAGCGGACGTTACGAGTCACTCCTAGCCAATCCAATTTTGCGGACGTGTCACGTGACCACGCGCCTGGTACGTCGCTACCTCGCTCTTTCAAGGTCACGTGACACTCACGCGGCGTTGTGTTTGCTCCGATGGCTCGTGGGGTCGTCGGTGGTCCAGCGTGAGATAAAACAAGAAATAGGAAGATTAATGTTTTTTTTTTTTTTGGTCGTCAGTCTTCTTTTATATTACAGTTTCTGTGTTTGAGAGGAAGCTCTGACTAAGGAGGTCAGGTTACTGTTTTGTAGAACGAGGAAGAACGAAGTGCTTGTTTCGTTAATTACGCAATTTGGCAGTGGTCCCATATTTACGAACATAGCCTATATTATGCAAGCATATGTGGCCGGTTAACAAACTTCTACGCACTCAAAAAGTAACCTTCTGGAAGCCTCTGAGTGTCAGCAAAAGAATCGCTAAGTGTCTTAGCTTTTTTTTTTCAGATTACTATCAATTTGCTAACAGGTTACTAATTACAACACAGACTGCTTTATAAATCAACGGTATCATAGCTTATTAAAAAAAATTTTTTATATATTAGAGACGGAACATTGCGACCGCAGTAAACAAGGCAGAAATGTAAAACTAATTGCATTCGGGAGGAAGGACTCCTTGAACAATCTGGAAATGCGAACGTTCCCCTTCAATGTATTTTCGAAATGCATTCAGTCGACACAAGAAAGGACCGCCACGGACATATTGACGCTTGAAATACGTACGCGCTTTCGCGACAATGCGCAAATGAGTTTCGCCCATATTAATTCACTTACGGCGGCACACCTGCCTTTGTCAATACGTTTTTTGTGTTTTTTTTTTTTTTGCTGTATATATTGATTTGGAGCATGATGTAACAATCACTGAGAAAGCGATGTGAAGTGCCTGCTTGTTTGTTTTTTAGTGACAAGCGTCGACCGGTAATGACTACTTGACTACTAATAAACTCATGTGGACTTATTCTCAGAAAATAAATAGTAGTTAATAATCATATCAAATAATATATCTCAAGGATTTCCCGAGAACGGCGCTACTATGATGGAGGTGCTTGGTACGAAGGCGTTTACCTTTATAATTTTTCCTACGATTCCCGGCTGGTTGTGTCCCCTTTCTGTGACGCCGCTGTCCGTTGCCATGGTGACAGTGTCGCAGCACCCAAAATGGATACAGCAGACAAATGTTTCGCTTTCGCTTTGTCTGCAACCTTCCGGTCGGCAGAAAGTCGACAGATGCAGTGTGCCGAGATTGGAGAGTGTTTTCGACCGCTGGATCGAGGTCACGTGGTGTGTGAGCCGGGTTTGCAATACGAGGTGCAAGGAAGAGGCGAACGCTTCGATCGTCTGCAAGCGTCTTCACTTTGCCACGCGACAACGCTGGGGTGGGCATATGCGCCCACTCCGCGCAGGAGAAGCGTCCGCCATCAAATTGCAAGATTAATGTATGGCTCGAGTTTTCTTTCTTCTTCTAAATGTGTGCATTCTAGTATACAGATGCCTCGAAGGCAGCGACGCTTGCGGCCGTTGGCGTTTTTTTTCGTCCATCCTTCTATGACCAACTGCCAGGAACGGAATGGCTCGTAACGTTAGACGCCGGTTTCATCGACATATTTGTTTTTTCAACGTCCAGGACACTTTGATGGATGGGTGATGTGGACAAACGCGGGGCTCGGCCGCCACGCTGCTAAGGTGACGCTGCTTTCGTCACGGTAGCAGCGCCAGAGTAGAGTCGTGAGCTTGATACCGGCTGTGTTGAACTAACCGTGTTGAACTAACACCCCCGAAATTGAAAATGTCGCGTTCGCGCTAACCTCGTCGCGCAGTGTAGGTGCAGTGTCTCTATCACCTCGATTACACATAGACACAATCTTAGTTCGAGTCTGCTAATCATTTGGATAATTCTACCTTGACAAAGGAGAAATTGAGACGTGCCTTAAAAAAAAATTGGGGAAAAACTTACAAAAAGAATAACATGGTCAATGTCACACGCGTTTGCGTGTTCTGATTAAAAATAAAAATTGAGAGGAAAAAAAAGTCAGCTCCGCCCGACACATTTGTTACAAGCCCGCGCGCTTATCTGGCTTTCCGCCTCTGCGATTTTAAACGACTGCAGCGGTCTGCTCGGGCTACATAGGAGACTAAATCCTAACTTACGACTCTAAATAACAGGTTGGGTAGGAAAAATTGCGAGGGTGCGCGCAAGGTCAGCTTCCTGTCCTTTGATACATGACTCTGCTCGCTTACCGGACGCGTTATAATATGAATAATAAACAAAAAAAAACACAAGCATTTTCTTCTATCCTGAAGCAAGTAAAAGTTGCGGAAAAGGGATGCGATGGCACCTCTGACCTGCACAGAGCCGCGATGCCGAAGAGAGAAGTTTGTTTAGTACAATCTTTGTTGGCGTTAACGAAATCCGTCAGCGGGCTCAAAACCACGATTTGCCTGGGATTGTGCTGCGATGCAAGATTGCCTTCTGTTGGGTCAGCGGCTCCTGCGTATGCATTCCGCGGGTAATTAAAAAAAAATGGAAAGTTTGGTTGTGCAAAGTAGGTCATGGACGGAATTTGGATCCACAGCCAGGCTTAAAGTTTTGCGATGTTTCCGCGACGAAAGAATGAAAGCTTTTTTTTTAACGCGGCTAGCTCCCATCGTGCGGAATAATAGGGTTTTGGGTAGGTGTGCTCTACGCGCTTGAGAATTTGCGGTATCCATGGCAATAACGCAACGTTGTTGTTCACAATGTAGAATAAAAAAAATTGTTTTGAAAGATTTTTTTTGATTGTGCGCATGCGCAAAGTTATGCGGTACTTTAATCAAAATTATGAATGCGTTCGCATATATTTAGTTTGCGAAATATATTTTATCGACGTATTATTTCTTGAAGAAGTCGTATGTGCTACATATAATTGTAGACCATAAGTCCTAAGGTATGCTAAACGTTTATATACAAGGTGTTCAAAAAAGAAGTTTACAGTGTTTTCTCTCGCCGCAAAAATAAACTATGCACGGCCGAACGCTCATTCTCCGCCGAAAAGTAGAGCTAGAGGTCCGAACCAGATGCCAAAGTTTCGGCTCGAACCGATAGTTTATTCAAAAGTTGTAAGTGATTTTCTGAAAATTTCAATGGGGAAAATGGGGCCCATTTTTGCCCATTTTCGGTTCTCTGTCGTCATAGAGCGCTATGTTATTCGAAAACTCTGTCGGCCACCATTTTCCCATTGACATTTTCAGAAAATAATTTTGTAACATTTGAATAAAATATCGTTTCGCGCTCGACACTTTGGTACCTGGTTCGGACCTCTAGCGCTACCTTGGGGCGGAGAAGGAGCATTCGGCGATGCGTAGTTCATATTTACGGTCAAAAAAGAAAAAAAATATACCTGAGACATTTATTTAAATTTATTATTTGAATGCATGCCCGAATAGCCGATTCCCATTTATGATTTCAAATATTTTTATGTGACGCCTTATGGAACATCATTAGCCAGCCGATTCTAATTTATGATTTCAAATGTTTTTATGTCACGCCTTATGTAAAATCTTCAACCAATGTGCTTTCAACAAATATAGCTATAATATAAATATAAAGTAATTTATAATATATTATATTTTTTTCTCCGGCATGTTTAAACAAACATAACCAAGCAAATTACGTGACGAATCACAAAAATAAAAAAGTAAATTTTGAAATATTTGTTTTGCGTTAATATTCTTGTACATAAATCATTTTCGAAAAGGCCTAGGCCTTTTCGAAAGTTAAAAAACTATTTTTAACCCCGTGTACACGATAACAGAATGGCCTACGAACACGATGCACGTTAATATATAATACTGTAAAGACATAAAATTAACGATTTAAAAAGAAATCAAAAATTCACAGTAAACACGGAACTGCGCAAAAGAAAAGGAACGCCCGCTGAAATCGTTCTTTAGAAAAATTTAAGTGTCCGGCTCTAAATTTCACAGCCCCCCCACCCCCTTACACCGATTCCCCTCCTTTCCTAAAATAGGCACATTAAAAGCATTATAATATATTTTTTTTAAGTCAACACTACTTAGGGCACGACACGATTACACACGCTGTACATGCGTCCTCATGCACCATACCTATTACCATCAGCCGACTTCGGAGGAGGGGGGGGGGGGCGACACGTTTGTGAAGACGCTTCTAAAAACACCTCGAGAATAGACCCGTAGCGAGCTTCCTTTTCGGCGCAATGTTTACCATACGCCATGTTTTTGGGAGGCTGGACAAAGCCGTTTGGAGCTTGCGCTAGGGTAAACGAACTCCACGAGCAAAGATCTCACTCTCTCCCGTCATCCTGTCCCTTGAAGAGAGCTCGAGCGTCTGCCATTGTCGTCTAATGAACGTTCGCGCTCCTAACGATTTGCCGGCTTTTATACAGGAAAGTGTGCAAATGGCAAACGTGGGCACGACGAGTGGGTGAAGCAGTGACCATATAAGGCTTGTGACGCGCTGACGAAGTTTTTAATTAGGATCTTCGTTCGCACCTGGATGGCAGTCGGTGCAGTCACTGAAAGCTGAAAAAATGAGGGATGTGGCTTATTGTGTTAGAACTTCTAGCTTCGTAATTTGTTCTTCGGCTTTCTTATCGGCTAATGCAGCAATTCCATTTGCTGAGGAACGATGATAAGATGCTCCGGACTTGCACCATGCGCCGCAATTCTTATCCTAAACTGTCAGTTAGAACAGAATCATTGGCAGGTCAAGTCAATCCGCTACCATACAGTGAGCCCGTACGATCACCTGTGTAATCCGCTGGGACACTATAGAATTACTCACTGCTTAATAAATTGAAGGCGTGGTGAGTCCCGACCATCTTATATTATCGCTCGACGGCTAATCAGTTTGTTACATTGGCGGTTAAGAAAGCCGAAATACAAATAACGAATCGTTCCCGAAAAAAATAATATGTAGGGTCTCTCCTATTGGAGGAACTTTCTTTTTGTTTCTCTAATTCATTTAGAGCAAATTTTAACATTTCTTCGATTAGGCAAACTAACCCTGCAATTTCCCTAACTGTCGCAAGATTTCTCGTCTATTTCGTAATGATCACGCCTTTGAAACCGGTGCGTTGTGTCGTTCTCCAAGGTGGGTAGCGGCAAGGAAAATCGAACAAGGGATAATTTATACTTTCCCCGGGTTTAACCGTATGCATTTTTTATATAAAAAATGTGGAATTGATTTCAGATCAATCTAACTCGTGTCTTGCGAATCATTTGAAAGTACGTCATTCTGTAGAATAAGCAAGAGACAGAACGACCCCTTTCTTATCCGGAAAGAATATCGATTCTTGCTTTAATTTACTCCAAATTCTCCTCATACCAATGGCACACGCGTTCATCTCAAAATGTATGACGCAAACAAAAACAAAAAAACGTTTTACAGCACACCATTTTCAATCGTAACTTTGTATGATCATTATTTTTTTTTCACCTATGGGTGACTGCCTGTAATTACACGAATGCATTGGTGTGTTTGTAGTTGTTTTTGTTTTGTGTATATTTTCACGTTAGAATTATAATGTATCGTGTCCCCTTACGCAATGCCCTCCAAGAAGTAATTATAAGAGAAAATAAATGATAATGATGATATTTGTTGGAGTGCTTTCTTCTTGCCCCCAGAAACCATCACCCGTAACGCTGAACGAAGAAAAGTCACAGATGCTCGTAAAAGTTCTAACTTTCAACGTACCTATCGAACACATCTCAAATAAACTGGCGTGATATAAGCGAACAAGGCAAAGCAGTTCTACCCTTTCTGAGAAGAAAATAAACGAAAATACATCCAGAAATATTTGTACAGTAACCGCGAAGGGAATGGACATTTGTGAAGTAATATTCTGCCCCAAATAATGGTAAAATGATTAAATGTATTTGAACAGCCGTTCCCACAAACTCTCGTATATACATAAAAAACAAAAAATTGAAAAGCAGGAACTTTTTTTTCTTTTCTAGTTTGTGTTAATCCTTGTCTTCCTTCGTCATTAGTTTGTTTTATTCCTTCTTTGTCAGGCGTAAGACTACTTGCACAATCATTTTCATAGTTTAGGCTGCATAGTCACTGCCAGTTTAAAGACCGACGACCAGTTCGCGCTTTCCACTTTTCCCCCGCTTCCTCCTCTCGCCCTTCTACCCTGTCCACCGTTGCCTGTTTCCTCCTCCCCCGGGTGAGGAGGATCTTCTGCCTTGCAGAGTCTCGTGTCGTCTGCTTCTTGCGTGGGAGTTGCGGTGACGTCAGAACGGCGCCGAGCTCTGATTGGCTGTGATTGAAAAGAAAGCGGGCAGACCTCAATGCGAGATGTCTTGAGGTCTATCCATTATTACTTTCAATCAACCAATAAGAGCTCGGCGTTCTGACATCTTCGCAACCCCTTTGCAAGAAGCATAAAAAACTTGCACTCCGCATTACGTTCAGGTTTCTTGCTTCGTGATTGGTTCCCCGGCGGTCTTATCGACTAATGCCGCAATCTCATTGGCTGCAGAAAGATAATGAGATGCTGGAAAGTTAACGATACCCTGCGTTTCTGAAGCTGTCGGTGACTCTACGCATGTCGCTAAACTTGGCTAACTATACAGTGCGAGACCGAAACAATGAGACAGGGCTTTTCGGTCCGCATATAACAATAACGCATCGCAGAATGCTCCGAGCTCCGTGAGAATGTGACGCTGGCAGTGGGGATAACATGTGCAAGCTTTAGCACATGGAATTACCTTGATCAAAGATACAGAAGTAAAACAAAAATGTTCTATAAGCCGATGCGTATACCAAGACCTAATATTCATCAAAGTGAAATTTGAGATTGTGGGCGTGCATAGCAATTGTGTCAGTGAAAAAAAAATCTTGTCAGGAAGAAAGAAAATTATATTGTCTTCCTAACTGACCACTTGTTTGTTTGTTTGTTTTTTCCCTGAAATAAATGCTACAGGCGCCCACAATCCCAAAAGTTGGTATGATGCAAATTAGGCTTCGTTGGACGTCGGCTCGTAGATAATTTCTGTTTTTCTTTTGTACATGTTTTTTTTATGAAGCTAATGTCGTGTTCTTAAACTTTCGCATTTTATTACCACAACTAGCATCACTTCCTCAGGGAGTTCCAGCTTTCTGCGATGCGTGGTTTCTCTATGCGGGCCTAAACCCCGGGGTTCATTTTCTCGAACTCACTCGGTACATCGAATTTCCTTCTGAAGGGTATACCTGACTTTTTCGCTTCATGTGGAAAAAATTCGGAGTCGGTGAGGTATGCTAAGCCCCCAATATTGAATCGTACTGAATCAAACTTTATTTACCTCCGCAAAGGGAATGAAGGGGGAGGGGGAAAAGCCACAGTGCTCTTCATTTTTATGATAATGACGTCCATACATTTTCCCTCAGAAACGTTCAATGTGCACTGATTTTTTTCCCTGTGTGTCCAGGTGTTCCGTTCGATTTGAATGAATAAAAATCAAGATTTTAACGACCACGCCCTATCGCCGAAAGCAGCAGTCGAAATGTTTTGAACTTTCTCTATTGACCCGTCTTCGCTGATATATTTATAGTAAAATGATAAATGCACACCTTATAATTCTACTAAAAAGTTTGCAGAGCTAGACATAAACAAACTTCGAAAGCAAGACTCCATAAAGATGTGGAAAAAAAAAAGCTTCGTCCAGAAATATTTATTCTTCCAAATTGATCCAAGATAGCTTCGTTTTTTTTCGTTGATACGAGCTGATCTATTCAGGTCACAAATTTATCCAAGATCGTTTTTATGCTACATTTTGTGTACACTACCTTCCTCGCGCTATCATGCGCAAATGGAAAAGTCAACATCGAAACGAATCTTATATAAATGCTGATATTCGCTTTTCTCGCGGCTTCTTTCAGGTTCCAAGTATAGCCCAGCTCTTTCCGGTTCGAAAATAAACATGTATGCTTCCATTCCTTATAAGCCAGACATTTCGAATTGCTCGTAACTTTAGATCACTGTGCGGTGGGAAACATAGTTGGATACGTCCTGGGTATTAAAATAAAAGCGTAATGCACAGATGCAGTTTCAGATTGGAAAGTTCGGTTTCCAGATTGATTCTCAATTCCAAAAGTCCTGTTTATTCATTTTTTTTATTATCTTTTAGGATACTAGGCATTGTAATTCGTTTTTATTGCACTGTTTGAGCGTTTGCCGCTGACCTGAATGGAAGAAAACAGCGATCACGTTTCCATTCCCAGTGGTGTATTATTAAATTCGTATAACATTTTGATTGCATCAGGATAAATTTAGGGCGTTCCTCGTTTTAGTATTTACCAACCTAGATAAACCTATGCTATATGTTTCCCCTGATGCATCGCAGAAGGCATTCGTCGATGCCAATCCAATGACGTGTGTGTGTCACGTGGTCTCCGCGAGGATCGCAGCGGCAAGGCGAGGCGTATGATCACGTGATGCAATGTCACGTGACAGGCCTTAGCCAGGATTTTGTTTCGGGGGGGGGGGGAGGGCCCGTCCATGACAAAATGCAGAATGAGGGGGAGGGGGAGAGGAGGCACCAGCAAAATAGAAGATTTTTTTTTCGGGGGGGGGGGGGGAGGCGGGGTGCCGGGCCCCATGGCCCCCCTACCTCCTGGCTACGTGCCTGTCACGTGATACGATAGCAGCTATGGATTCACCATGATGACCCGTAGCGTCCGTTCGAGTCCATCGAAAGGTGAAACAAGGAAAAGAATAATTAACCGTTCAAACAAACCCACTTTTAACAGAAAAAAAGCGTGAATGGAAGACCCTTCCATGTAGTTACACGTGATATTAAAAGTGTTATAAGTTCTCATATCTAAGCTTTATTACGTGCATACAAATTTGCAAAATTAAGTCAAAAGTTAGCAAAACAAACGATTCAGGTACGGCTTTCTCGTACATTGTAGTTTCCAAAATTATGGGAGAAATTTTTGCCCTTTACTTTGAGTGGATTCGATTAGCCACCATTACTATTTTTATAGAAATTCGAACACTTCATTAGTACGAAAATTATAGTCCGACTACACATGCATGCAGGCACCGCGACACAGAAAATGTCCTACGAATTAGGGGTAGAATTCCGGGACATGTATGTAAAGACAAATAAAAGTGCACTAGCAATATATAGCAAAACTCAGAGGACAGCGGTATCGGTGATGTGCTATACACTGGCTCTAACCTTGATACTTAGTAAAAAGTCGGCAGGAATTCCACCGCCGTGAGTGGCCGGCGCCAAGGTCAAAAGCTTGACCAACCAATCAGGGCCGCCAGATATTTGGCCGATTTTTCGCCAAGTATCCAGATTAGAGCCCCATGTCGGTATTGTCACAAAGCAACACACCTCAACAAGTGACTGATAATGAATAAGATCACTGGTCTATTTGAGAGATCTACTCAAGATTTGTTGAACTTTTACAAATTCCCAATAATCATTTTGGTGCCATTTTTTATAAATGCATGAAAATAACTAAATTATCGTAACACGTGAAGTTGTGACATCTCACTCATGTACCACGTCAGTGGCATATCACGACAAAACCAAATATCACAAATAGATGCCCTACCAAGGAACCCAGTACAAGTTTTTGCATTCTGGATAATGGAACTCGAAATATATCCGGATTCTATCTGGGTTTCAGGTTTTCAGAAATTATTCCTTATTCTGCAATCTGGATTCCAGGCTTCCAGAAACAACTCCATTTTGATCTACTTTTTCATAATCCAGATAGTGAAAAGTTATACTGGGTATTTTGGTAGGGTCAATAGTTGCTTGATGATAGATTAGAAATTACGGCTATGGCTTTAGGTTGTAGGCGTAGCTTTTTTGTTAATTCTTCTATGCTTGCAAATTGAGCAGTTCATGCGGCGAAAAAAAAAGGTTCTATGAGAGACAACAACTTGGTTTTCGTTAGAAGACAGGCGAAGATGTTATATGGCAATGTTATAATGTCACCGGAATCACATTTCCTGTGTTATTTTTCCTGGCTGGTTTAAATTTCCGAAACCCCTGTTGTCTATATGATTTCTTCTTGGTCGCAAAGCGGCCCTTCTGTGCTCTATTTTTGAGATAATTTCAGGACACATGTTTTGGGTCTTGTTACATAAGCTTCGTTTTTAATGCGTCAGCATTAGAACGCTCGATTTGACTAAATCCCGGCGGCGTCTTTGTCAGCGCCGGTAAGAGGGGAGAAGGAGAGGGAGATGGTGACGCGTGCGACGCTCCTATTGGTCCGAAGAGCTGACGACAGCACGTGTCCACGTTTCCCTCTCTGTCTGGCAGTGACAAACTGACAGCCACCGCCGGTTTTTCGCCAAAACGAGCTCTTTCGTTGTCGTCAAAGTCACGTGCACAGCTGACGCGGAGCAAGAGAGGAGGAGGCCCGGCGCAACACAGTCTAGATAACAAAGACGTAGTGTTGAATGAGAGTGCGTCAGCAGAGAAGGCTAGCGCTGGACATAGATTGGAAACGAGTGCTGCGTCAGCGCTCGGCTCCCAGTCAAGTTTGAGCCGAATGCTGACACAATCGTCGTGTCCCATCTGTGCCCAGCGTTGGTCTTCTCTGCTGACGCCACTTCATTCAGCACTACGGCTTCGTTATAGAGCACGTGTTACGCTGCGGCGCGGCGCAACGCGGGTGTGCTCAGTTGTCGCTCGGCCATCGCCTCTTGTTCTCCGCTCTGGGTTTCCGTAGTAAGGCTGTGAGGACTGTGATGTGTGTGTGTAGTTAAAAGAGTTAAAAAGATGGGTGCGTTCCTTCTAGGAGTGATATAGATGCGGTTCCTTCTACGAGTGATATTTATGACCGTATCCATGGGCGACGAAGTACTCTGACAGGAAGAGTTCAGAAAAGGGTTGAAAATAAAAGCTTACAGGAAGATTCATTGGTGGATTCTTAGGGCATCCGTTAGCATGACCATCATGAAACGCACACACGCCCCCTTTAGAAAACTCTAACACTAACCCCGTAACGAGGTCAAAGAGAGGCAGCAAAAATAGAGGAAACAAAAGAGAAAGCCAAAAGATAAAAGCGAAGGGGCCAGCGTAAGCGTTTCCCAAAGGAGGACGTATGTGGCGTTTCCAATGGTCATGCTAACGAATTACCTAAGAGTCCACCAATGTATCTTCCTCTATAATGTTTTTTTATTATTACTTAGAGGATACTAAGGACCATTTAAGGCCCAAGCAGGAGGGGTACACAAATTAAAAATGAGATAACATTGTACCAAAACAATTCAAGGGTTCCAAACAAACATTGCTTCAGAGTGGATGTCAAGTACAGGTAAAGGCAATTGCACTATACAGCATTCCCTTTAATAACAATAAACAACGTGAATTGTGGTAACTGTATACCGTAGACGGTAATGACAAGAAACTACCCTTTCCTTTTTCAGCTGCATTTTCCCAAAGTTCCTCCGTCTTGAAGATGTGATGTTGTATTCTATCCGTTAGACTGTCTATGACATTTGTAGAACGAGATGCGCTCTAAATTTGTGTGCGTGCAGCCGGGGAAAAAAGAATAGGAGCATAAATCCTTGAAGTAGAGAAAGTTATTCTTTTTGTTCGCTGAATTTCTGCATCGTTAGGCTTTTGTTCAACGGCGAGTCTTTCTTTCAGTTACCTTTAACAAGTGATAGATGTTATTTCTTTTTGTAGGAGACGTTGTTTACTGTGAAAAGATGACTTTAAAATAATAGACTAATTGTGTGAAATTTACGACATGGTGTTAGTGTTCCAATGTTTGTGTTCCAACAGGTTCCTTTTGTTGTCGTCGTCTTTAACCTTCAACAAATGTTGGAGGCATTCTATTTTCTCACCATATCTATGACTTGAGCAGAGGGAGTTGACGCCCAAAACGTCGATTCTGAGAGCCTTTTTGTTAGACTTCAGTGATCTGTGCGCTGAGAAACTGAGGGAGATGAGGAGACGAGAGCGCGCGAGATTGTCGGAATGCCAAGCTCTGATTGGACAGATTAGTGGGTAGACCTAAACCTAGCAGCCTTTGTTCACACTGCACTCGTCGAACGCGTTTGGCAGGTCCAGTGGAGAAAAAGGCTTGAACTGTTTGTTCTTCAGGTGTCGGTGACCATAGACATGTTGGGTCAACACTGTTATCTGCAGGTTGCATCCAGCGAATAACGAGACATACAAGACCATGCATGGTAATAAAACCCGAGACTCAGGAAACACAGAAGGGGACGAACACAACACAACGTCTCAAAATGTGTTTCCCGAGTTCTGTGTTTTTCGAGTCTCGGGTTTTATTACCATGAATCACCACCAGCTGGCTTGTTTTTTAAGCATTGTTGAAGACCACGCAGAGTGTTTATGATGCGCCTTAATACGATCGTGGGTCGAAACGCGACATGTTTAGGGATTATTAACATGACGTTATGCTTCCTCGCCGTCAGTACCTTGATTGTACTTTTGGGTGAAACCAAACCACCTATAGAATATTCGAACCTTGTGAGCCGCCTTTTTAAACCTCTTCGTAACGTCATCGCACTAGGAATTGAGACACCTCAGCAATTGGGTCCGCGAGCATGATGCCGAGCGTCTTTCGAGGCGTTGATTGAACACGAGGTCCAGCCGAGCGCAAACGCATCACTCGTGACCAATCGGCGCCTGTGCCTCGATCTCATTGCGATGACGTCATAATTTTAGTTCACCGGATTCGATCATTTTTTGGTGATATTTATCAAACTATTTTCTGTGACTTATCCTATTCTCTTTGGCCCACCACGCGCTTAGAGGTAAAGATACTAAAGCAGATAAGGCGTCAGGGTATTTAAAATGACGTCGCCACCTGTTTATTAGTTCGCCTTCCAAGACGACAAGGAATTACTGTTTTCGTTTTGTTAAGTTACTGGAAGGGTGCAGGCGAGGTGGAAAAGAAAAAGTGAAATTGTTTAACCCTAGAAAATTGGGAAACAAAAGGACTGGACAACACGAATCTGAAGATTCGTGATGTCGTGTCCTTTTGTTTCTCTCTCTCTCTCTCTCTCTCTCTCTAAAAAAAAGTATTTTTTATTGCAATTAGTTCTGTTTTTTTGTTTCGTGTACATGCTTTTTATTCATTTTTGATTCGTTTATCACCACGCTACAAGAACAACGAAATTGCACCGGGTGAAATAAACGGCTCACTAACATGCCTGACGTTCAGAACCCTATTCTGAAGCTCCACGTTAACGCCTGCACGCGCCCTTTAAAAGTGAAACGGTCTTCGAAATTGCGTAATGTTTTTCGTAAATTTATCTAAAACCCTTTTTGCTAAACTATCAAAACTTCCACCCCATAGTTCTTTTTTTCTAGCATTCCAAGCATGCAGTTACGTAAAGCCTATCTCCATACGAATTGGAAGCCGTTATAGGCGCCGTCCTACGTGGTAGGTTCTCGGATGACAAAAATCACATCAAGAAAAAAGAACGGTCGTTGCTGCGTTGCGAGACACTTTGGAAGCAATCAACTGAGACTTCTAGGAAACGCTTATGTATCGAACCGGCGTTCTTCGATCACACTTCCTCCCCCTATTTTCAGGCCCTTGTCTTTTTTCATAGTACAGTTAATGAATTCCCGGATAGGAAAGAAAACCTCTTACGACAGAGGCGTATTTTGTTTTGTTGAGTATATCAACACTGAAACATTTCGGATCCTTCAAAAAGTCGTCGATCAGACGGACACATATTGCTGTGATATGACCCAGTTGTCGAGTCGATCGTTTTGTCCAAGGTTCGATTGCGCACATCCTGGACAGTGCTTGCTCTAACGCTGGGTGTCCGTATTAGGGGCGAAGCTCCTTAGGGTCTAGCCTTGTCCGTCCGTCCGTCCGTCCGTTCGGCGTCCATGCTCACATAAAAAGAAAAAATGTTTGCGCATTCGACAGGATTCGAACCTGTGCGGGGAGACCCCAATGGATTTCTAGTCCATCGCCTTAACCACTCGGCCACGACTGCGGGACGAGTAGGGGCTCTGAGATGTGGTAGTAACTCAAGAACTGGGGTTTCTGTCATGGATGAAACGTTGCATGCAGCCGCTCAACGTCTACACAGGAGAGGGCGCTGCGGTCGAATGCGTATATAATCGCGTTAAACTTTGCATGCATTGGCTCAACGTTTATAGACGAGAGGGCGCTGCGGTCAAATGCTCAAATGCGGATATAACCCCGTTCCATACCACACATTATCTTTCTTACATGGACCGTTGACTTAAGGGGTGGAGATGCGTTCCCACGACTTCTAGCGGATCCAAGCTGATCCGCTAGAAGAACCACTAGCTCTGCATTTCACCGACCATAAAGCAGTAATAATGAAGTCGAAACGCAACCCGGAACTCAGCACTACTTATGAGCAATAAAAAGAAATCAGCACCATCAGCACTACATATGAACAATAAAATCAGTATCATTAGCACCACCAGAGTTTCGCCCCATCAACATCATTCACCGCGTGGAGATGCGGTCATTTTTTTTAACGTTGATTTTGAGGTCTACAGGGGAGGCCGTAAGGACTAAAACATTTGGCGCGCCTTGTAAAATACGAATTGCAAACGTACATACCTGAATTTGGACACGCGAACGTAGTTTCGCAAGACGCTTTATTCCTATTTTTTTTTCAAAGCTGAACTCGTTGGTGGTTAAATATTAAATAGAGAAAAATTGGTGGCCGTACATTTCATATGCCCTATGCCGGACATTCGTCGTCTGCACACTGGCGCCCAGGTGGTCAATGTTTGTATCTTTCGTTAAACGTATTAATTATCGCCATTATCTTGCTCATCGCAAGCCTCTACTATTGGTTTTTAGCGTTTCTGTGTTCTGCAAGTTACCAGGAGGCGAGCTCATAAACCAGTGTACAGACGACAAGCAGGCTGTTATAACACAGGAAATTCACGACCTCAATATTGAGCTCTTAAAAATAGACCTAAACCTCCTGGCTAAACAAATTTCGCGTACCCGTTTTCAGGTATATACGTTTTGCAATTCGAATTTCGCAAGGTGTGCCGAATGCGTTAGCACTTACGGCCGCACCGTGTATATGACAGCGACGTTGCTATGGGTTTCAAAGGGCTGTTTACTCTTCAGGGTGTATATCAATATTTTAATACTTTAAGCATTGCTGCTTACAGTAATATGTACTCTTTTCATGTAAATGTATTTGTACTATTCTGAGGCAGACTATATATATGCGGGAGCAACTCCTCAATTGCAGCACATTGCACTTCAACATTTGTTTTTATTTTTACGCGTTTGGCCCTCCCGATAAAATCGGTTAGGGAAGAAACCACCAATTACGATTTTTATGATATTATTACACATTTATGCACTGAAAATTGACCTCTTAAAATATACCTAAAACACTTTAATATAGTGAATACGGCGAACTGCCATCATTTGAAAATTTATATTTTTTTCCTAAACATTATATGACATTGTAATTATCCGGTAAAAAAACATTGAATGCACACACATCCAAGAATCATGTTTTTTTGTTTTTTTATCAACAGATATCTTTTTCGGAACATTGGGCCACCCGTATCGCTTAAGCCTATATCGGCAAATCACACCAAAAAATCGAAATCCATATATCTAACACTCAATAAATATTGTTCCAGACACCGCCACAAGTATTGCGCGTCGAAAAAGGCAAGGGATAATAGGGTCTCGTCTATGCAAACTAACGGAAATCAGGTTTTTACCTATACTCCACCATCATCAAATAACTCGAATACCATCCATCGCCTGGCAACAGGGTGTGCCGTCATAAGAAGAAGTCGCACATTTCCTGGTAAGCAAGAAGAGAGCACGCGTGGGCCAGGGTAATTTCAGGAGGGCAATCATGTATGCCATGAACGTTGGCGCAACCAGCTTTCTACTATCAGCAAAGCAGCTGCTGCATAATATTTTTTTATATATAAATCTGTTGCACTGATACTTTCGGTTTCTCTTTGTGTGTATTGATGAGAAGGCGACTCTGTAGAAATACCTTTTTATTCTTCGGGCGCGTGCGTCTAGAGTTTCACACTACTTAATTTGCAGTTATATTGAAATTTGCGCCTTTTCAATATAAAAATAATCAGTGTACTAGGACCGGAGACGCTGCCCAAAAAATAAGACAATTTGCGTGGGATTTTCAAACAAAATATAACAAAATCACCCCCCCCCCCAAAAAAAAAAAAAGAAAAAGAAAAGAAGTAAAACATTTAGGAAGCAGGAAAGGACTGCATGGATTGGAAAAGAAAAAAAAAAAAGATTGGAAAATTATACCCAAATATTCAATCACACAAATAAATCCCAGAAATGTGGAAAATAAGCCTTTCTACATATGGACTTATAAAAACTACGTCTACACCTTTCTCTATGTGTATTTATTTTTTTGACAAGTGAACCTTATTTCATGGGGATTTGTTTCGAATTCTTTTTGTGTAGAGTTATCTTTGTCGCCTCTGAGGTTTCGTGAAATAGACCGCCCCATCACATGTCGCATGTCTGCTAGCTTTTCGTCTCCGTTCTTGCGTTCTGGGCTGGACTCTGCCCTTTGTAACGTGTCCTGATAAGAGTCGCAAGAACGGAGACACTATAGCAGAGTAGTTCGTCCCTCTTTTGTTAAACGTCGCGGTGATCAATTATGTTAATAAATGGCTAAGTTCCGGGTTGGAGTCTCCCACTGCCATGTCTCTTTGAAGCAGCAGAATACGTATGCGGAAAGAAATGACTTTACTCTGCCCCATGTTTTTTGTTGAATGCCCATTAAAAAAGGAACAAAAAAGTTACTTCTTCTTGGAGGGTTTATATCTGTTTGTGTTGAGTCCTGAATAATCCAAGTCTCAGGTACTCTTCACCAGTGTTTCAGTCGCCTTTTTCCCTCTCTTTATGCTTCTTAATTACACTGCTCCTGCAAACAAAGAGTACATTCACATGTAATCAAAAATAAATAGTGTAAGAAAAGGAAACCTTGCCACTCAGGACAACGCTGCTACAAGGTTGTCTTGCAAGACATCGTTCCTCGCTTAGCGCTAAGCGTCTTACGCATCCAGAGCGTTCGTTTCAGAACTAGACACAAATATTTTAGCAATCAGCGCGAACCAAAATTTCAAGAAAATACAAAGAAAGCTTGTTAAGCCCCTCTGTACATCGTCGTTTCCCCAAATTAGCGAGAAAACCTTGGTGTCGTTCAGACGTTATTTTTTTGTTTGGTTCAATCAGGTTCGTAAACCTCACAAATTATTTATTCTTTTTGTGCCGGTTCATATTTTAGTATCGCTTTATCATGCTTTGATCTTCGTCCGGTCCTCTCGCCCTTTGTTTCACCCGACTCTACCTTTCATCGTCGTGACTTCGTCGCTGTCCTGTTTAATTCATGTTCATACATGTCGGCATGGTAGTTTGTAGCTTCGTCCACTTTCAAAATAATATTCGTCCCCTTTCTTCTGAATTTTTTAAGGAACTAGTGTATAGAGGCTATAGATATTTTAAGTGAAATGCACGCACTTCTTTATCCACTGTATATAGCTTTTAGACTGATTTCTTCCTAAAATTTCTATATAACTCAGTGTATAAACGTTAGATAGAAATTGCACAGAAATTTAGTAGAAAACGATATAGATTCAGGGAACGTTTCCATTCGCTTTCAATGTACAACTAAATTGTTTCTCGTAAATTGTTTTTTTTAACATTCGTTTTAGGTTTGTTACAATACGTCCATGGAAATATGCACTCGCCACTATCCTTCTGCACATACGCAGATATCGGAAATACACACCAAGGAGCACTAGTAAAAATAGTAATTTAGTGGGTGTAGACTGCTCCACCGCCTATACACCTTACGCTTGAAAGGCAACAATTTGAGGAAAAACAACGCCAGAAAAAAAGATCACAAGTATGATTTGTAATTTTTTTAACCAATAATTTATGAGAATTGTGGTTTCAAAGGGTTGGAGAAAATTGTATCTCCAACCATAAAGCATTGCATGAAGCAATAACTATTTGGCCCAGTCGAAAAAAACAGCCTCCACTAGGAGGTTTCAACTGGGTGGGATGTCGCTTCACCGCACAGCATCGAATTATTCTGTCGAGTCTAATCTATAAAAATTCTATAGATATATGGTGATTGAAAGTCTAGTGACGTGACATTCTATAGAATTTCTATCGTCTGTACTCTATAAATTTTGGTTGAAAGAAAGTCTATGAAAACTCTAATTCTATTTGTTGAGACGATGTGAGTGGATAGGAAGCTGAAAGGGACGTTAAAATGTGTATAGGATTTTTATAAGCTGCCTCTCAAATTTTCGTAAGGGTCAGTACCACACGTCTCAGTCAAGAAGAAAAAAGACGAAATTAACCGTATTTTTTCACTACTGTCGGTACCCGGTGCGCAGTGAGCAGGGGCAAATTTTGGTTTAAAATAACAGTTCTTTTTCTAAATATGCAGCCTACGCTCGGTGCATAGACTGCGCCTGGGACCTAGTCAAAAAACATTTTCATTCACAGCCCACCTTGACAAATGCCTGCTTGAGTGCTGTGATTTGATTTATTAGCTCGAAAATAAGCTTGTTATACACACAAATCATAATTACCCTACTTTGCCATTCACCAAATCCGTCGCGTTTCCTCATAATAAACCATATAGAAAAACAAATCCTTGCAATTTCCGCACCTGTGGGCAGTCAGCTGCGCGTACAATATGAACTTTTAAACACGCGTATATTCATCGGACAGTAGTCCGAAACATGCAGTGTTTCTTATATTCTTACGCTTTTATGAATGCCCGAGGCGCGAACACCCTCAAGATTTGCGAGTCTCCCAGGTGGTCCTGCTTTTGTGTCGTCAAACTGGTCACTCCATTATTCTTAAGACTTATATATTTATGTTCTAGGAGTACACTACACCATGACCGTCCCCAAGGCAGCTTTGTTCGTCTACATTCGAGTTGACAAGCTGCCTCCTCAGTTTTTCCTTTGCTGTAAAAACACACACGCACACACGCGCACATAATACCCACACAGACGCCAATACGTCCACAAACACACACGCACACAAGCACACACACACAAACACACACACAATGTTCAAAGCACCAGTCGTCACTAGCTGTTGCCTTGACTTCTTAACGCTGGTGTCATCGTCGCTCTACCAGTTGTCATAGCCGCACTCCTCCTCCTTTGTTGCTTCGATTGTCGAGCATTGTGTCGCTGACATTTCACGCTTGCCTTGGTCGAGTATCCAGTGCTAACTCCTTTTTCGGTCGGCGTGCAGCATTTCGGGTCGTTGATTCCTTTCATGTCCGGACCCTGGCGACAGGGAGAACCTTCCGGTTATGATGCATGGTTTGGTGAAGTCCCGACTTGGAGCAACCTTCGATGTGTTGGGGCGAGAAAGTCGCGCCTGTCAGCTGGGGACTTTTGTCGAGTTAGGCTATGCGTGCGATGTTTGCTGGCGGTGTCGCTTCTCTCAGCACGAGCATTGTGGGGAAGCGAGCGGACTCGGTGAGTGGTGTTTACAAGATGCGAAACTGTCACAAAAAGACGAGAGAACAATGTTTTAGTCTTGTTTTTTTGGTGGATGGCGACGGTGACAGCAAGAATACTGCAATATGAGCTATCTCTCGCTAAATTTATGGAAGTATAAAAGTTCGGTTACTTGACCTTCAGATGCTTATGCAGATTTAAATTATTGGCATGTACGGTTTGACAAAAAATGTCAGAGAATCCTTTAAGAATAAAACAAATTATTAGTTTACTTTTTTAGATCCCTTTAACAAATATTGCTTTATTTATTATATAGGTCTTGTAAATTTATAAAAGAATAAATGAATCATTGAATGAATGAATGAATGACGGATGCAAAAGGTGCCTACAAAAACTTTGAAACATTCAATTGAACATTACATACACAGTTGAAAATTTTCCGCCGCAGTAACCCCGCGCTATTGTTTATCTCTTAATAGTAGATTCAGCCTACACTCATTTAAAATTTTCAAACGCGACTTTATAATTTATTAAGGTGCCCCTGATAATCATTACCGCGATTTGTCTATTTTCTTGTGTTTCAAAAGTATTTTCTTTATGTTCTTTGAAAAAATGCAATATTCAAGATTACTAAGTAACCACCAGGCAACACTCCTATATACTATTTAGCTTTCTTCCTTTTTACTGAAGTATAGTACACTCTGTAAAACCTTTTTGCTTAACTTTCAGTAGAACAAATGCCACCAAGGCCGAGAGAGACTAAGAAAACAACAAATGTGCAGCGCTCCCTGGCAGTCAGCCTAGGGTCAGAGCCCTCTCTGTGCCCAACCAAACAAACAGCTGGCATACTCCGTTTCACGATAGCTTGGCGAACTGTGGAGGCTGCGGCCCCCGCGACCCAATAAAGGCCGACGGAGCAAGGCACGTGATAACACTCCATGGTCGAGGCCACCGGGGCCTCGTTACCGCCACAGCAACAGCGCCGTCCGCGACAAAAAGTAGTTCTAGGCTTCTTTTTTTTTTAACGGCAATTGAACTCGTGCGATTCCTTATATAACGAGAAGATATGAAGAACAAACAATAAACAATCTGAGGTTTATGAGATGCAATTATATTTAAACCTAAAAAGAACGCCACATATCCGTATCCACTCGATTTTTTCGCCTTGTAGCGCCGTGGCCCTTGGCGATCGCCGGCGATTGCAGCCGTGCACTCGGGCGTTACCGTTCAAAACATCGAACTGTGCCATGGCTTTAACACCCGTCACAGATTCGAGGCTAAATTGAGCGTATGGTTGTCTCATGAACTGTTCCCGAAGTGCTCGCTTTTCCAGCGGACGGATATGTTGCTGCCGTGGACGTTCATCCAAAGCTGGTTGCTTTCTGAGCAGACAACATTTGGCTAGCAGACGACAGCCGGTTCCTCCGCGGGCCTCGCGCCTCGCATTTGGCGTGGTGACACAAATGCTCCCGTGACATTTGGTCACGTGCCTCGACCCGACGCTCTTATTGGGTCGCGGGGCCCTAGCCTCCGCAGTTCGCCAAGTTATCGTGAAACGGGGGATAGATGTTTTTGCTCCACCCTTTAACCTATAAGCGATGTTCGGCGGCGCAAGAAAAGAAATACCACTGGCTCCTCCATTCTCTCATCCTCTAAGCCTCTTTGCTGGACGAGGCAAAGGACGATTGTTTCTGACAGGTTTGTTTACCGTTCCTTTTAGCTCACGCGATGCACTGCACGTTACATTAGCCCTTGCAAATAGTATTGCAGAAATAGGGGATCCGTTGCCGCTAAACCTGGCTTACTGAAACAACGAGAGTTTCACCGACAAAAACACTCAGTGCACAAACTCCTACTTTCGGCTTGTTTGGATTAAGGATTTTGCTTTCCAAGCAACTAAACGTACATGAATTATAGAAAGCAATAGTTTTATTGCATTTTCTTCAAAACGTATACCATATATGAAAGCACGTTCGTCCGTTGAACCTTTTAGGCAAGCCACGGTAGAAAGCAATCCACTCAAAGTGCATCAATTTGTACGTTTACGAAACAAGACGCCGAGTATACTTAAAGTATTTTTTGCTTTGTTTGATAATAATAACATTAATACGTTTTCTTCAGGTAGCGTCCAAAACAGCCTTAACCTCCTTATTCTAACACTCTAAAACATATAAACCAAGGAATTGACGCAATACATTTAAATATTGGACTGTTTCGCCCTCACACCGTATAGGCATTACTATCAAAAACAAGACTACGCGGTCTATTGCACAAGTAGTATATTCAACAGATCCTTTTAGTATGCCCACCTTCGCTGCCTGACTGCGTGGGCACGTGGAGTGTACTGCTAAGGTGCAATATACACTCAAAGTATATTACCAGCACACGTCACATATTTTAAGTAAACTAAAATCTTTTTTAAAGTCTGGTTCATGGTAATGAAACCCGAGACTCAGGAACAAAAAGGGGACGAACACAACGCAACGTTTCGTTTCATAACAGACCAAACTTAGCTTACTATTTTCATATTTCTTTATACCACAGGAATTTGTCCCATGGCGTGACAGTTTAGTTATAACTGCTGTCTTATTAATTTGTTATCAGAGAACATAACGATTCCATTGTAAAAAAAAAGGCTTAAGTTCGACACAAATCTCTAATTGAATAAAGAAAACCTGAAAAAATGTAACGAATATCAGAATTAGATTGCAGCATAATTTGTTTTAGCTGCGTACTGGAACTTGTAATAGCCAGTAGCTGAAGCAAATATAGGTGTTTCAGTATATCTTCTTTTTTCCTAAAAGGTCTGACAAAGTAAAATTTAAAAACACAATTTCTTTAGGCTTGAAATCGTCTGAGGGTGAAATTCTTTAAAAAAACATAGAAGACGACGACCTATCAAAGGCATTCGATGAAAACTGGGCTCTCACACTTAGACATTTACATGAAAATACAATAGTAGACACAGTTCAGGTGTGTGCCGATAGGTGAAAGCACGCCGGATTATCAAGCCGTGCAAATATCACCATGTTTTCTTCGAGTGCAGGGATGATCAGTGTTTGAAAGAGAAGTATTTAAGATACGTATTCAACATGCTTTGAGTATTTTGTGTTGAATTACAGACCGGGGTGCATTCGTTTATTGTCTTTAAATACAAACATTATGTATTTTATATACTGCACAATTTCAATTGTGTGGACTGTTTTTCACAACCAAATACGATTTTGGGCACTCTTCTTTGCGATGAGAATCTTAGAAACACTATAAAACTTGCTGCGCAAAGCGTTACACCCGCTTATATTATGCGCAACACTTAAGATCCTAAAGCTTCAACGTTTTTTTAAGCACTTCATTCTTGGTACCTACAGACTCCACTTTTTTTGGACATTATCTTTATATACCGGGTGAAAAGTATGAGGTATGATATGTCGAACTATGGAAACAAAATGTACTTTTAAAAGTACTTGAAAATGACCAAATACCCCTTGTTGTATTTGTTACTCGTGTTTCGATACTTTTCTGAAATGTGTACTTTGAAACGTAATTAAGTACATTTTTCTTAAAGTGTTTCGTATTCTTATTTTTGATACCTTTTTAGAAGTATTTTCCGCACCCCTGTTTGAGTGCTGAAAAAAAAAACATGAATTGCGTCGTTTTTACGATAGCTTAAGACACGTCCTGTACAGCTTTCCAATAATCGCCTCCTTATGTGGGCCGCCATCTTTATCTCCTGGGCTGTGCAAGGCATTCTGAGCGAGCGCAGTAGCTCTCTTCCGCAAAATATGAAACACCGCGCATACGTCCACAGTCAAGTGACTCGGAACTTTTCGGCTAGGTGATAAGCGTTGTAAAGGTTGGATGGATGGATGTTGAATGGATGTTAATGGCTATATCCTTTGAAACGGGCGGTAGCTTGAACAAACCTAGCCTTGAATGGGTTTAAATGGGTATACACCTTGTAAGGGTGGTAGCTTGCGCCACCTAGCCTAAGTCTAAAAAAGTATATTAACGCCGAGATGTTTCGGTGGCGCCCTCAGTTTATTTCCGCTCGTGACGCCACGACCCCAATTTTCCTCGCCGTGACGTCGCGAGTCGAAATCTTTGACTACCCATCATCGGTTGCGAACTACAAGTTCGATGGTACATGTAAAAATAACGACAGAAAGCTCGTAGTCATCGCATTCCTAAAGCAGCATCGTTACAGTTGACACTCTGACATTGCGCTGATTTTCGTCAATGAAAAAAGAAATTGAAGCCAGGAAAATACATTACGGTTAGAGTTTGGACAATCGCGAATTGCGACCACAGCGACGGCTCTTTTGGTCGAGCATATCGCTAAAAGCTTTTATTGAGAGAAATTAAGAAGCGCCGGATGTGGCCAGTCCCCGATCATCTTATTATCGCTCCAAACGCCACAGAGGGTGAGGTATCAGCTGATAAGAACGCCGAAGAGGTAATCACAAAGAAAGGAATCGTTATCATAATAGGTGACCCTTGGTCAGTGACTAAATAGTCGAGCGGGGCGAAATGAACAATCAAAACACGGAGTTTACAAAACAAGTCAGCGTTAGCCCCCACCAGGCGCGGGCAGTGCGCTTGCGCGGAAACCATATTTTCGCGTGGAGTGAAGCGTCCCCGCATGGGCTGTACCGACAGCAGCGCCACCCACAGCAGCGTGACGTCAGAAAGTTGAGTTGGTGTGCAAGTTTTTTACAAAACGTGTCTCACTATTTGCAACTCCAACTCCGTGCATTTAATTCCGTTTTTCTTTACTCCCCAATTTGACCGCCGGGACGCGCCAGTTTGCGCGGAACACTTGGACATAGCTACGCGCTCTTTTGCCTAAATTCCTTATCTTCGGGGCTCGTGGCGGCTTCCTTGAAACTGCGAGCATCCAAACGCTCTGTCGTCTTTGATTACGCAATAAGGGCAGTGCCTCAATCTTCGGACGGTCGCGTGAGCCTATAAACTCGCGTATTTGTTTATCATATTCCCGGTTTCAAGGGTTTTTTTTTGCTTTTTTGTTGTCAAATTGGAACAAAAACGAGAAGCAAAGGCAGGGTGCATATTACTGCAAAGCAAAACAACAACGAATCTTGAGTAAGCTGGGAGCCCTAGCGTGATAGCGATCACTTAAGGGTCAAAAAATATCGTAGTACTTTGACACCGGCGCAGCTGTTAATTAGAAACAGGTAAACTTCAGTAAGAGATATAAAATTCGAGAATATACGACGGCGTCTGGATAAAGGTGACCAACCCACGTCTTCTCTCTCGCTTTATTTGTTTGTATTCTTTTTTTTTAGTTAGGATATTTTATACAAAAGTATGAAGGAGAACCAAGCAGTAGTTTGATCAATTCGCGTAAGAAGAAAAAGGAAAAAAAAATAAGTAGGCAACAAAGTAAGGTTTAGTATTTTTTGTGCACCCGTTTTCCAAAAGTTCGGGAGCGGTCGGGACAGCTGCCCTGGTGGACGGCATTTATAATTCACGCTAACCAAGAAGCGAACCTATCCCCTCATCTTCGTCAGTTTTGAACGTAAGATTTTGTTCCTTTTCTTTTTGCTATTCAATTTTATTTTTGTTTTTGAGAAACCACTATTTCTGAGTTATGCTGTGGCTGCTTATACGACGAATGATTGGTGTGTATGCCTCAACCGACCTCCCTGCAGGCTCGATTTATCACTGGATACGAGAATTTTGCGACATTAAAAAACTGCCGATCATCCACAGTAAACAGCAAGCACTGACGAATTACTGAGACCTTTCACGTAGTGATGCATCTAAACTGTTCATTTCTTGTTCATATGCTCTGCTTTTTACTCAGTATTTGTGAGCCAACCTAGAGTCACATTTTAACACCTCATATCACAAAAGAAATCATGCCTTACCAACACGACTAAGCTTTCATTTTGAAAAGGAACATTCGCTTAAAGGCCGACGCAAAACCTCGGTTTTCTGCAGGGAAGATAATCCTCTAAGCGATACCCTCTCCAAAGCTGCGAGGGGACCCAAGTTGGGGCAAGGTAAAAAATAGGGAGGATATCGGAAAGGAGGAAGCGGGCGAAAGTGAAAGTGCAGGAAACTGAGAGGAAAAGCAAAACCCTTGATGGAAACAGCAACAACGGGTGGTTTATTCTTCGACGTTTCGGCCGGAGTCCGGCCTTCGTCAGGAAGAACTTTTACAGATGAACGCGGGTGGTATTTACACCATGCTACGGTCGAGTCCAAGTTTCAAAAACGGCGGGATGACGGTTGGAGTTTCCAAAGCGTAGGAAGAGTTCCAGATGGGCAAACGTTTATGCAATGCTACGGTCGGGTCCCAATTTCGGCGGGGTGACGGTTAGAGCTTTCGTGAGAGGGAAGCGTAGGGCAGTTCGTATCCGGGTGAAGAAGCTTGACGGTCGGGGCCAAGTTTCAAGGACGGTGGGATGACGGTTGTAGCTTCTTGAGAGAGGGCGCAGGGTGACTTTGTGTCCGGGCGGGCAGGGGTGACCTGGACGATAACGTACAATAAACGAAAGGTACACGCGCAAACTAAAATGCTGTCTCAGAAAAAAAAAAAAACACGGCACGGTCATTTGTGTTGTTTCGTGGGGCATGCATGAGTCAGACCTGGAAGGGAACAATGTTAAACCTAGAAATAAAAGAGAAAAATTAATATCAATCTTTTGGTTGAAAAACTCGAGACTGCGGGAATGACACAACACTAAAAAGTAGAGACTTTTTAGTGTTGTGTCGTTTACCGAGTCTCGGGGTTTTTCAGCCATGTGCAATACATACCAGCTCGTTTGCGCCCTTACATTTTGTTCTCATTCTTTCCTTTTATTTCTAGGTTTAACATTGCTCCCTTCCAGGTCTGACTCATGCATGCCCCACGAAACAATACAAATGACCGTGCCGTGTTTTTTTTTTTTTGCGACAGCACTTTAATTTGCGCGTGTACCTTTCGTCTATTGTACGCTATCGTGGGTATAACTGAGAAAAAAAGCAAAGGCGTGGGTATAACTGAGAAGAAAAGCAAAACCCTTGATGAAAACAACAACAACGGACGGTTTGTCTTCGACGTTTCGGCCGGAGTCCGGCCGAAACGTCGAATATATATATATATATATATATATATATATATATATATATATATATATATATATATATATATATATTACTTTATATATATATATATATATATAGCACGCATATAGGCCAATGTTGGAGGAGCGCACTTCTGCGGAAAAAAACGTAAACGTATCGATTCGAATTTAAGTATAAACTCACTTTAACTAATTACTTCAATCGAACATCAAAAAAAAAAATAACGCGTCAAACAATTTGTTTAACTAAAGGCAGTCAATGCGGCTAATTATAGATTGATTACAAGTCATTAGTATGAACGCATCATGTTTACGTTGGTTTCTTCCGAGAACGTAAACATCGGGAGATAGGCCTTAATGTTTCGTGCGCTACAACTGCCTGGATGTATAGAAAAGTCAGACACCAGGACAAGCAGTTCACACGGAAAGAATAAAAACACAGAAAATATACGAGGACAGACACACACAGTGACACAGTTCTCAATGTAACGTCATGCGATGTCACATAACTGTAATGCCATGTGAAGCGGTGTCACATGACATAACGTCAGTCTCATGAGACGTCACAGTTATGTGACACATATGGCGTCATGTGACGTGACGACAGGTGACACGGTGTCACATAGCATAACACTGCGTCAGGGTTACGCCAAGTCGGGTTTTACCGCTAAAGGTATAAGGAAATCGCTTTTCGCTAAATCTAGCGGATAAATTTCGTCGCCTTATTTATATAACAAGGTGGTGGTTATGGATGAAGATGATTTCACAGTTTAGTAGCCCTAGCAAATTTATCAGACTAAAAACACATTTTTTTCTTCACTATACTAGTTTAACATCGAATAAAGTTAAGATCCTCAATCAGTCGAAAACGCCAGCAGTTCAAAGCGATTGCAGACTAACGTTTTCCGCTTGGTATGCCGGAAGAGTTTATCCAAGCATGACGCCCATTTGACGGGAATCGCTTTGATCTTCTTCTGCACAACTTTTTTCTTTTTCGTGTACGTAGGTGTATGCTCCTAGTCGTCCTTGGTCGTTTCCAAAACCTTTCTTTAATCTAATTTTGTGCTTGCATTAAGGTTGTCTCCGGTTTTGTACGCTATATTTTTGGCGGCAACGCAAACACTATCAAGCCTGCCAGTTCCAGTTGATATCTGATCTTTGTGCGGTTTAAAATATCAGTTCCTTTTTTTTATTTGAAAGCATGAGATATGGATATTGGAACGAGCTTGGCGGTACGTTTCATTCATCCCCATTAAACTGTCTTCACAAAAGCAATCGTTTTTTTTTTCTTCTTCTATCGTCTCGACTTCGCTACTGCATTTTTTCAAACACTTAACTGCTCCGAAAAAAAATATCATAGTATCTTTCGGCATTTGGGCGGCTAAATAAGTTTGGATTGCAAGGTTAGACCAAGTTTTATCGAGAGCAAAGATCTATTTGATACGTTCAGCTACAAAACATAGTTCAAACTCGTCGATGGCTATCACGTCCGAGTCAAATCGAAGTGAAAACATCGATGGCGTGTTTCTAGAAAATCGTTCCGGGGCTTGGGAAATGATCGTTCCGAACTTCCGCGGAATCTCGCTTTGGCCTGGCACTGTTTCAAGGTCGTCCGAAACAATTGACGTTTTCCGCTATTTGCACTGCATCTCTTCTTTTTTTTTTTGTCTTTTTTAGTGGAAAATCGAGGTCGGAGCCGCCGAACACACTTTGCAAAGAGGCGGCGAACATTGTTCGAAAACAATGTATTTTCTCACTTGCAACCACAACATGTAATTAATTATAACTTCTATATAATCACTGACAAGGGAACGGAGAGCGTGACTGGTTGCAAGCATCTTGGTATCTCTTCGCAGCCAAAGAGATTGCAGCATTCGCCGATGATGATGATGATGATGATGATAGTGGTGGTTGTGGTTTTGGTGGTGGGAGTGATGCTGATGATGCTGATGATGGTGATGACGACTATGATGATGATTATGATAATGGTAATAATAATAATAATATATTAGAGGAAGAGGAGCATATACACGGCACAACGCAGATTCGTCAAAGCCTTCAGGGGCTTGTAGGACTAAACCAAGGATGCCGAGATATCAAAATATGTATCACACACACACACACACATAAAATTTAAAAAAAAATTTGAAGAAGAAAAAATATTTTGCCGAGTTGACCAGTTTTTCCATCTTTTCCATCTAAAAACTTTACTCCCAATGCCCCGCTCCCCCTCCAAAAAAAAAAAAAAAGAACAACTAGGATTACATAAAAAAGAAAGAATTAGGAGATGTTAGTTATCACCACTAAATGCTATCTCAAAAATTCACATGTTGTAAGGCAGTTCCAGGTGAAGTTTATAGCTCTCATATATAAGAACAAAAAATATATTACAGATATTCAAAAGAAAGTATAGAGTAGTATATGACACTATCACCTTGTACTTATATCACACAAAAAATAAAACATATATGTTCGGAGACACCGCACGTAGTATAATGTCAAAGCAAAAATAATATTATTTCAATAATGTTTACTTTTTTATATTTTATGTTTAAAAACGCCAAAGATCGAATCATGAAGCAAGGAACGTTAGTATTTAGCCACGCATGACGTTTTATAACATTTAGGCAACTATAATTGACCAAGGAAAACCTTCCACAATAGTCACTCACTGATTAAAAGAGAGGCAGGGCATTACGTGTATGTTTTCCCGCTTCTTTAACCGTGATTGGTTCATTGGCGTACTTATCGGCGAACGCCGCAACATAATTGGCTGCGCAGTTACCATAGGAAACCTGGGAACTCGCCTCGGCCGGTCTTAAGCCGTCGGCGAGCATAATAAACACAATATTTAAGCATACTCAGTAGCTATGCTGGTACGTTGTAATTTTCAATTTAACAGGAAACATATATGCTAATAGAGCCAAGTGTGAATGGCAGTAGAAAGTACACACTAGCGAGAATATCGAAATAAAGTAGTAATAATAAATGAGTAGATATGTGGAGCGATAAGGAAACGCAAATTATTTCTATTGTCATGTCATATAATATTATGTCCTGAACTTTTGACCTTCCGGAAAGGACAGGTAATGAGTACGTTTTGTGGATTTGTGTACGTAATACTGGAAAAAAAAGGTGATGGTAATAGCTCAACGGTAATATCCGCTTCGCACATGTACGTACATCGATCATCGATGGTACTGCAGACTACATGAACGATTTACTGCGAACACATCTGGGCCTTTGTACATTTTACTGATTGAAGTATATAATTATCTAGTAAGCAAAATTATTTAAGAAGAAAAAGAAGGACTTTTTTTTCGTTCACTATAAGTTATGAAAACGGGTACTGCTTCATTAAATGTTTAAAAAAAATTCTTAGAAACACTCATATCACCTTTACAAAACTCAAAAAAAAACGCGATGTCAGGAGAAACATTGTCCCCAGAACGTGTTTTAAATGGAGTTAATATTTCGACAACGAACGTATTTGCACAGAAAGAGATTGATCCCCCTCTTCCGATTCTCACAGCTGAAATCAAATAGGTGTGTTAAAAACATATAAAGAAAAACCTAAGAACTTGTGATTAGAAATTCTAATCACGGCGATTATATTCTCACTGCTAGCACACAATCGTGTCCAAGGTATATAGTTTAGGAAAGGCGTGTTTTAAATTATGACGCTTGTAAATATATGAGGGGCGTCCAAACAAGCCAGAGATAACGATATGTACGACGAATATTTTAAACCGATTCTAAAGTAAACATGCGCATGTGGATTTATGATGAACTCTGGTGAATTCATATGCACATGTTGGTTTTCCTTCTTTGTTTGGAGGGTGGGGGAGGTATAGAAAAATCGTTTTGAAAAGCAAATATTTCGGTCGTTTATCAAACAAAGCAGGAAGGATAGATGTAAATCTGGCGGCCTTTGCACGCGCAGATGGCACCGCTTTGTAAAGTTTTCACGCCTATTTTTAATGCAAATGATGTAGAATAACTTTGCTTAGAGCTTGTCATGCCTGGCTTGACAAATCTACTCTAGGAATCGAAAATGATGACGCAATGGAAGCGAAGAGAAATTCAAAGAGATCGAAGCTCCAAAGCCCACTTGATGGCGCTCATTGTTTATTCAAACCGAGTATACCGTCGGTGTTTGAACCCCGCAAGGCACGTTAAGAAAAACTGCGTAAAAAGCGACGGAAATATTTTATACCCATTTTATTTGCATTCATATGTCCAATATATATGGCTAGACGAATGGTTCGCTGACACACGCCGATGTGCGTAAAAAACACACAAAAAAACATGTATATCCCATTTATGGAGCAAAGTAAACTTGGAGCATAAAAAAAAAGAGTGAATAAAATGGAAGTAAGGAGACTCCGCAGAAAATTTCATACTGCAGGAGCGAGCAGCTAGGTTTTCAAAGCGAAGTCCGTGAGGTTTTTGCGGCATAGGCTTTTATAAGCCACACTGAAGCGGCATCTCCAAGTAAGAAGCAAGAAGAAGGTGACGTTCGATTCGGTTTTCCATTAACTCACCCCCTCCTACCTAAAAAAAAAAAGACTTTGAACTCACATGAACATTATTGGAATGTTTATTTGGCGGGCAAGATCACAATCGGATAAAAGGAAAAATAACGTTTGCTAAAAAAAAGAGAAAGTTAAAGAATTAAAAAAATATAGCACCCAACAAAATGCCGCGCTAGGGGTGATCCATCACACAAGTATAGCGTCGGAGCTTACAGCACCTCCATGCAGTACATTGAAAAAGAGCATTGGTAAGAAAAGAAAAAAAGAACTTCAACTCAGAAACAGGCAGCATCACGGGACCCGAGATCAATTATACACCGGGAGAGCAACGATGCAAACATTGCTTTGTGCAACTCCCCAAAAAAGGAAGACCCATTGGAACATCAGAAAAGATTCGTGTGCTAGGCATTATACAAGAAGGCCATCGACCCTCCTGAGCGCTCCGGCAACGTGTAAACAACAACCGCGGATAGATCGTGAAAGTTCTGAATCTCTGGCCGGATAAATCGACCGTCGAAAAGGCGCCCAAGAAGCCAGAACGCTCGGCAGGATCATTTCTCTTGCGGAAGCATCTGCCACGACTCATTCCTCCTTTTGTGGCCGTTATGTCCTCGAGATGCTTTCTCCAGCAAAGTGCACCGCTTCAGAGCGATTCGATAGACTTTACTGGATATGTGTTCTGACTTGCTGGTTACGTATTAATAGGAATTTGAGTGTTTCCTAGATTCACCGAAAAGTGTGGTTAGATCAGGTCCTTCTAAAATAATTTCGACGGATCGGTGTAAAAAGCTTAATAAGCTAAACACTTTAATAATGACTGCCGTTAGAACTACCACTGCCACATGACCCATCGAACCATCCATTCACGAAGTTAAATATTAAACTTTAGTTAATTAGCCTGCTTGATGTGCCGGCTATTATCTACTGTCCGCCGATACTGATTCATAGATGGCGAGGAGCGCACTGTGTAACTCTCACCTTTTTCATTTATAAAAAAAAATGAAAGACGTTTACAATTCTCTGTAATGCCGAATTGGAGCGCAGCTCTTGAGGGGAAGGGGAGAGTAGGGAGATATCTTATGCCCCTCCTCCCCTTTACCCCCCCCCCCGCCTCCTCTCCTACTCCCCTTCCATTTAGCGAGGAAACTAAATTGTTGTTGAGGTCACGTGATGTCAATTTCCCCGCTAAATTTGGCGAAAAAATTCCCCGCTAAATTTAGCGAAAACGTTTCCCCGCGGAAGTCGGCGGTAAAGTTTTCCCGCTAACTTTAGCAAGGAACTTTCCATAATGCAACGCGTGGTTACGCCGATGCCGATGCTGACGCCGACGCCGCTCAAACCAAAAACGGGCGCCTAAGAGCTGCGCTCTAAAATATGTTCGAGTTAAACTCAAACACCCTGTATATTTATGCTCAGCGTATGTTTGCTGTTAAAAGTGTCTCTGTAGCTAAAGGCGGATGACACTGCACGCCCTAACAAAGAATTGAGAAAACCAAAGAAGAGATTCGCACAAAACATTTCTTCAAGTTTAACCTCAAGCTTTGTGTTCGAGCGTCTTTGAGGTGCCTCTTTCTTGAAAAGTATCAGGCATTAAAAAAAAAAAAAGACGCAGATACAATCTTTTAAATTTACGGCTCATCCCAATAACCACAAACATCGATTTTATTTGTCTTAAGTTTAGGAGACATTTTTTCCAAGCTACACATAGGAACGACAAAATTTTTATTAATCAAAGAGAAAGGTGGTCTCATAGACGTTCACCGATCTTCAGTTGAGAAAGCATAGTTCAACGTCCTCTAAGAATATCTAATGGTAAGAAATACCGGAAGTTAATGAATAGTAAAAACGAAAATACCTTGCATCCCCACGTACTGCTGGAGTCTAAAAATAGCAACAATGGAGACCACTGGCAGCGTTCCGCAGCAGTGATAATCTGGAGCACCACTGGAAGTAAATGCACCATTTGGCGTGAAGCTATTACCGTTGCTTCCCGCAGTTAATCGCGTAGCTTCTTGTTGGGTCGATCAAATGTGGTGAATTCGGATAACTCACAAACGGCTTCTTCCCAGACAGGCACCATAAAATATATGGGCACAGCTAATTTTTTTCTCACCTCAATAAGGCACGGTTGCAGCAAGAACGTTGGCGGGAGATACGTTAGAATTAATATTGCAACATGCCTTTGGAAATGTATATTTTTCGGTGCAGGATATACTAAAATGAGACAGAAATCATATACCCTTTACCAGAAAACCAAACATATATATTTATTTAAAAAAAGTAACGGCGGTATGTGAACTTTTTCGTGAAGGCTTAGTGTGGAATGCACAAAGTTTAGACCAGATAACCATACATCATTCTTTCGTAAAATGGAGGAAAAAAGTGACTTAGAAACCCGAAACTCATGCCTTACGAGATGTCCCAACCACATTGAGCTTATCGGCCATTCCTTGGGCTTTGGGTGTTTTCTAATAAAGTTGTATGCCGAGCGTGCAAATACAAAAAAAACACCTAGATTTCTGTTAGATATTTCGTGTGTATTTTTACTTAGAAACACAACTGAAACATTATCTCGAAAACAAGTGGCATTTATCAAAAATCAATTTCATTGTATGTTATTGCTTTAAGAATCAGAAGACGAAGACCACAGTTGAAGTAATATAATGATTTTAATCGGAGTAGGAGGATTGTTTCGTCCCCTGGAATTTACACTTTCGGGCACTGTTAGCTTTTTTTAATATTCCCTAAGTGCTGTTGCTCAGTTCTCTACGCCAACTGGTTGATTTCGCAACGCACTAGGCTTCTTCGAAAATAACTTGTCTTGTGGAATACAATCCCTACATCCAAACTGTTTCTTGATATCTCAAGCGAAATGTTTCCCAGCAGACTTCCACATCTTATTCGTTGGCCTCCTGGTTAGGTGAATTTCTTATGCGGCCATCGATAAACGACGGAAACCTTTGGCAACATTAGGGTTTTGTAGCTTACTACTGTCACAGCTTCATTTCAAAGCTAGAGTATACGCCAGGGGACTCAAACTCATTTGAGTGTAAGGGTCAAGTAACACCCCCCCCCCCTCCAAAAGTGGAGGGCAACCGGAGGGAGGGGGGGGGGAGGCAGTATTTTGATATTTTGGGACAAGAAGCAGCAATGATATTTGAACGTGCAAAGCAGCCAACTCTCCCAGCGACACCTCAGAGCTTTTCTGGAGAAGGGATCTTGTGCTCTATTCTTTTTGTAAGCTTGCCGTCTTGCCAGCGACATCTTTGGTTCACATATACGTCTACTTTGAACCCACACCTAGGTCTCTAAGCCGGAAGCTTGGCGAAAACGTCGGCAAGAAATACGGCGCCTGTGATTGGCTTGCGCCAAGGACAATTAAGTGCGGCGCTAGCCTATCACGGCCGCCAAATTCCTTGCCGACTTGTTCGCCAAGTGTCCCCCTGATGTGATAAAAATACTTAAAACGCCAACATGTTGGCATTTGTCAATAGAACGAAAGTAATCAAACTGTCGTTGCTCTTTCGCACAATTCACTAGTCCCACCAGTCCTGGAAACCAATATCTTTTCATATAGCACTGTCTGCTTTCCTGGCAATTTTTATAGCAAAATTAAAAGAGAATACTTTTATTTTAAATATATTTCCTAGCACATCCAGAAGTCAGAGCTCATAGCTTTATATTTGGCAGTTGCACCTGCTGAATAAGAGTTCATGCAGCTGATCGGAGCCTCTTTCAACAAAGCTGGCACTTGTAGCCTAGAATATTGCCGTTCCAGTTGATTTACATGAGAAAGGGCCGAGAAGCAAATATATTAACAAAACAATATTCGGTCAAAACAAAATCGCAAAAATGTGTGAACACGTTATATGAGCAGAGTTTCTCTTCCGGTGAAAATAAATTGCCGACAATTTGAAACGATTATTTGCGGTGCTTGTAGTGCTCGAGGCATGGGAACGGGGCCTCGCAGCCGCGGGAGGATTGCGGGCTGCATCCCAGAGAGTCGCGGGCCGCGTGTTTGAGACCCCTGGTACACGCCAACACTGTTTACAAACAAGCGCGCCTTTGCCTTTGATCAGGAAGCAACAAGTCTACTTCTGCGGTGATCCCGTGCATTTCTATGGAAAGCGGGTGTTCGCTTTGTCTCCTCGCCGGATAGTAGTAGGAATCACCTTTTGTACTTGGTTTGTAGCGTATAGTAGGTAACATGTATTAACATTTTAAAACTGTGAACTGCTCGTGCGCAGAAGTCATATTCACGTAACATGAAGCGTCTCCGCATACCAACTGCAGCTTCCCCGCAGGGGCGTGGCGTCAGAGGAATGAGTTGATGTGTATGCCGCAAACGAGTGTCATCGCAAGGGTACGAGGGCCAAGCGTTCCGTCCGCGATTGCGTGACGCGCTCCAACATCGCGGAAAACCTCGTGGCGGCATCTAGGGGACCTTAGGCAAACTATAGTCAGTACGTCACCGACGCGCCTGCCTTCGGAATTTTGAATCGATACCAACCCCTTCCTCCTCTTGACCAGAGGAAGAGGGCCAAATCGAAAGGCACAGCGGTCACAATGGAGCGCTCACGCGCGTTTGTGTTTATGTTTTCTTCCTTCCTCTCGCCTCTCTAAACACTTGCCCCCCATCCGCACGCCCCCTCCCTCTAGCTAGCCGGAGTTCCTTCGGAAAGCGCGAGATGGCGCCACGTTCCTTGTGCCAATGCGGAGAGCAAGTCGTCGTCTGCTTCGCGCAGGAGTTGCGAAAACGTCAGAACAACGCCGAGCTCTGATTGGCTTTGATTGAAAGGATAGTGGGTAGACCTCAATGCTAGATGCCTTCAGGTCTATCCACTTTTCTTCCAATCAAAGCCAATCAGAGCTCGGCGTTGTTCTACCTTCTTCGCAACACCAGCGCGAGCAGCAAATTCACCCTCTGCTCCCCCTCATCTACTTTACAACGCCTACACACACACACACACACACACACACACACACACACACACACACACACACACACACACACACACACACACACACACACACACACGCACACACGCACACGCACACACGCACACGCACGCACGCACGCACGCACGCACGCACACGCACACACGCACACACGCACGCACGCACACACGCACACACACACACACACACACACACACACACACACACACACAGTGCAAGCAGCAGACAGAAATTTCGCTCCGCATAAAGCTGTCACATAAAAAAAGGGTAGGAAGAACCAGCTATACTTCGTTTCAGCTTGGGTCCAGACGCAGCCGATGCTACAAGCACGAGCGTGTGGCCCTGAACAGTGCCTGTACTGCACGAGCGCGCGTGCTTGGCAGGGACGCTGGAAGCCCGGAGCTCGCGCTTGTAGCATCGGCTGCGTCTGGACCCAAGCTGAAACGAAGTAGCTCGTTGAAACCTTTTGGCGCGTGCGTCGATCAAACGAAAAAACAAACAGACGCAGCGGCGCCTTGAGTTATTAAGTGTACGCTAGAGGTTCAGCTGGAGCTCCTACGGGACTTGCAGTTTAAAATATAGCAGGAAGCAACAAGTCTACTTCTGCGGTGATCCCGTGCATTTCTATGGAAAGCGGGTGTTCACTTTGTCTCCTCGCCGGATAGTAGTAGGAATTACCTTTTATACTTGGTTTGTAGCGTATAGTAGGTAACATGTATTAACATTTTGAAACTACAATTGCTCTACTTAGAGTAATTTTCTGATCAATGAGTCGATATTTAGCTTCCCTGTATTCCGGGCCAATTCCTGCGATCCACAGCAACTGTGTAAAGACAAGCGACGAATTTAAGCGAGAATTATAGTAGAAAAGAGAGTAAGGCTTGTTACAAGGAGCGTCAAGGAGGGCTGACTTCCCGATTAGGCGAATATTTGTATTCTGCGAGATTTACATGCCACTAAAATCACCCACCTTTATAAGCAATTAAATTCGCTTAAAACAGCAAAAGGACACGGACTATAAAAGGTGTCTCTCTTTCTTATTCTTGTGTTGACTTTATTGGGCAAAAAGAGTTTCCTGCTCTCCCCCATTTTCAAAGTTTTCAAGCATGGAGATATGATGGTTTAAACGCTAGAACAAAATTACCTTTGCATATGAGGGGAAAAAATATAACGCATGTTATTTATTGTAAATCGCACCCATTACTCGGCTTTCACTTTATTTTGATCGTCTACAGGGTGCGGCCGCAAACACACCAACATAGTAGGCACGCTTTGCAAAATTATAATTCCAAAACGTACGTATACCTGAAATTGGGCACGCGAACATAGCTTCGCAAGATGTTTTATGTTTATTTTTAGAGCTGAACTCGGAGGTAGCCAAATATTTCTAATAAAGCAAAATTAGAGGCCGTGTATTACCTATGTCCTATATGAACTTGTTTGTCGTCTGCACACATAGTGTAAGAGCTCGCTCCTGGACGGTTTGATAAACGCGAAAATGCTGAGAACCATTAGTAGAGGCTCGCGATTAGCAATATATTAACGCGAGCTGATACTTTCAACGATATATATAAACTATTACCGCTTGGGAGTGAGCTCACAAACCAGTGTGCAGATGACGCGCATCTATTATAGGGCCCAGGAAATGCACGGCTGCCGTTTTTTATTAATTTTTATTATACTATCACCCCCGACTTGAGCTCTGTAAAAATATACAGAAACGTCTCGCGAAATTACGTTCGTGTGCTTAATTTCTGATACGTACGCTGGGAATACAAATTTTTACAAGGCGTGCCCAAACGTGTTGATCCTTAGGGCCGCACCCTGTATACATTCACAGGTATAGGCTCTTTTCGTGCGTAGATTTTTACGTATTCCTCTCTCTCTCGCTCTCTCTCTCTGATTTTCGAGGCGCTCTTTATTGCTTTGGTGAGTAAACCCCACTGCAAAGAAGCGCCGATGCCGGGTTCGCGCTAACAGTGTCGGACATTGTATATACATAAATGCACATAAAAAGCTATTTTTGCACGGTAATCAAAACCACAAATTTGAAAAAAAAAAGTAACTGACCAATATTTTATCGACTCGACTAAGACATTTCCCAAGCCATATACACCAACACGCGGCGCCGACGTAACGTCGCTGTGGTGGCGCTGCTATCGGCAGGGCGCATGCGCAGAAGCTCTACTTGACGGGAATCTGGTTCCTGCGCACGCGCAATGCCCACAAAGCGAGACAAAACTAATAAGTTGTGCTACTATTCAGTTCACCGTGAAATCGCACGCTTCTCTGGTGTTTTTAATTGAGTTGTTGAGTAAACAGGCACCTTTCTTTGCAGATAGGATAACATTTGTATCCTATGTTTATTCTAATCACTGTCGTGAGTAAGCATTTCTTGTTTTCTTTACTTTCTTGGTACTGATTCCGTAAGTTCCAAGAAAACGGAACAATTGGCGTTATTCAGAAAAAATGACGGGACGACAGGTGAGAACCTTTCTAATGGGACGGTCCTGGCCAAAACTGGAGGTCTGGTCACCCTATTACACTTATCTGAGTGGTGTTCCGGAAACTTCTTACTTCTTAACTGTGAAAAAGCAAAGGTTTTATGAATGTCTCACAAACGCGATATATTTTCTAACCCTTCTGAAATCGGCTACCATCCCACGAGTCACCGAGACTCGCGACCTTGGGGATTTATTTTGACTCAAGACTTTCCTTCTCTTATCATGTTCACAGATTGTTGCCTCTTCATGTGCGAATGATGGGTCTGCCACACTGCTTATCATGTGACATTACAAATTATTTACCCATTGTTCAATTGTTTTTATGTCTAGTACGTGAAAAACAAGAGTTTGGTAGTGAGATATGAAATATGTTGACTGCTACTGATGCGTCACGGATAAAAAATATGCCGAAACGTTTTATTCGTCTTGTCTAGGATGAGCACTTAGGCTGAAAGTAATAGTATAACTACAACATTCTTAAAAGGCTATGTTTACAAAATTTATTGAAGCGAAGATTATCTCGTGATATTTTAAATTCGTATAAAGAAATTAACCGGCACGTAGACCCTGACCCTTTAGGCTTTGAATTCTGGTGCGCTGGCTTGATCATGTAGACATTCTTCCTTGTTCTGCCCTCGCTTTCAAGAAATATTGTCGCCGTTAAAATGTATGCCAGTCTTTCTAAACAGTCTAGACTCGCCGTCTTTGGATATTTCTGTAGTCAATTTACTACCTTTAATCGCAATCTTGGCTGTGCGCGGTACCGTGTTTAGGACACCAGTGTCCCGATAAGATACTGGTGAATCTCTTTTTAGAGCGAAAGCATTAACTGTCTTATGGAGCGGAGCCGGCGTTGTCCGTAACCGCGAAAAACGGCAGAGTAATTCCCTCCGCGCCGTAACGGCTGTTAAAATGGCTGCCTCGCGGCCCGCGCGCCGGATAGTTCCAAGGAACGCCACCCCACACTCCTGGCGCTGCTCCCGCGCGCCGCCGCAGCTGCGCACACCCGCCGCTACGCAGAGCCCCGCCGGACAGCGTCCCCATAGGCTGCCCGGCCGGCCTCTGCAGAGGATAGCGGGGCGCGCAGCTTGAAGGAGTACGCCATGTATACGAATGCTTTCACATTCCTACACGTAAGCAGTCATAAGTGTCCTCCTGTAATTTTTCACTATTCACGAGCTTAACGAAGCATTGAGAACAATTCGTAAGCAAACAGCCCCTGGGCATGACCACATCAGGAACGACGCACTTTCAAATCTTGGACCCGGGACAATGACAAGCCTACTTGCTTTTCTCATATTTTTGTCAAATCCTTTATATTCGTGCCACCACATTAAACCTCGTGGATTTGCTTGAGGCACTAAAGAAATATATAATTAAGATTATTATTTTTAATATTATTATTACTATTGTCAGGAAGAAAAGTAAGAAGCGGGGCTCAGACGGCAGTGCGCGAGCTGAGCTCTCTCGGATCTGCATCGAACGGTCACCATGGACGGCGTGGCACACCATCTTAATCAAACTTCATTCATTGTATTAAACCCATCCATCCATCCAGAGCCTTACAGGTTGGTGGAGGTCAGCGGTTTCCTACCCCTCGCCACACCTCGCCACCCCCAAACCTGGAGCTACGCAGTGGACAGACCACCCCACGCCCGCCCATGACTAACCAAGAAGGTAACACAACCGGAACCCGCTCTGTACCCGCTGTGACTATCAAACATCGACAGCGAGACCCTCAGATATTCACAGGCTCTCCTGACTCAGACGTGGATGACTGGCTGAAGAACTACGAGCGTGTCAGTCAACACAACGGATGGGACGACTCCTTCAAGCTCGCCAATGTGGTCTTCTTTCTCAAAGACACATCGCTCCGATGGTTTGACAACCACGAAGAAGCCATCAATTCTTGGGACGGCTTCAAAACGGCGTTTGCGGACGCTTTTGGTCAACCCGAACACCGCAAAGAGAAGGCTCGAGACCAACTACAACACAGATACCAGTCCACAGCAGAATCGTCAACCGCCAACATCGAAGATGTCCTCCGACTGTGTCGCCGAGTCGACCCCGAGATGAGCGAAGATGACAAGATCCGCCACCTATTCAAAGGGCTCTCACAAGAACTATTTTCCATCGTAGTCCCCGAAGTCTCCGCCGACCGTGGCTCAACTAGTATCTGAATGTCGGAAGTACGAAGAGCTCGACAACGCGCGAATACTCAAGAGGCCATTCGAACGCCTTCCTGAGGTGTCTCTTGCTTCCCACACCGACACGAACCTCTAGAACTTGATACGTACAATCATCCGCGACGAACTAAGATATTTTCTTTGAGCAGCAGCGCACACCTTTGCCTGCATCCCAGCCACCCGGTGAGCGCCACGACATCAAATCAGCTATCCGAGATGAACTTCGCTCTGCTTTAGAGCCCCTGACGCACAGCACTCCCCCCATGCCCCCGCCGAACACCCGCCAACACCCTTGTGCGCATACCAGCAACTTCCACCTTCCTATGCAGCACGACCGCGACAATCTCCTCAAACACGCCGTCAAGCCGATGTCTGTCTGGAGGACCCATGACAACAGACCAATATGTTTTTATTGCCACGTCCCCGGCCACGTCCTCCGCTATTGTCGGCGCCGATTAAATGATACAAGCCCCCCATCCATGCTCCCTTCTCGAGACCGCAACACCTTCGCAAGACCGCCGTCCTTCTTATGAGTTACCGGCACGTCGATAACTCGTCTTTTCGCCGCTTCTCAGGACCCTACGGCGACAACACTAACACCGGAATCGTTTCTCACGACCGCTCAACCAGCCCCGTCGCGCAACCTTCAACCCGGCGTGGTCGCTCACCGTCGCCCTACCCTCGTCGTCGCCGCTCTATTTCCCCATTCAGTGATCCCATCCCTTCGACGTCTCAACAGTCAAACCAAAAACCCCAGCCTGCATCGACAATGGAGGTCAGGCTGCATCTCAACAATATGCAAAAAACCCTCCTTTTGTGAGACCAACGAATTTGAGTGTGGAAATAGGACATCAAAACTTTCTTGCCTTAGTCGACACTGGCGCAGCAAAGTCGTGCATTCGCGAGAACGTCCGTCGACGCTTGCGAAAAGTGCTCACGCCCCCATCTGAGGGTCACCTGCTCCGCAAGGAAATGGTGATTTGGTGCGCCTTCTCGGGTACTGTACAGCGCACTTGGGCCTGGTGACAACCGATACCTTTTCATGTTTACTGTACTTATTTCCTGCACCGCTGACGTCATTCTTGGTTGGGATTTTCTTTCTTCAACCGCCGCCTTCATCGACTCTTCAAATCGTGAAATGCATCTCAATTCTTCAGTCGACATCCAGGAACGTAATGACTTTATAGCGTATGATGACCTTTACCATTTTAACGTTATGCCTTTCAGGCTTTGCAATGCGCCTGCAACGTTCGAGCGCATGATGGATGCTCTACTTCGTGGCTTATCTTGGGATATTTTCATGTGTTATCTTGACGATATTGTGGTCTTTTCTCCAACATTTGAAGAACACATCTCATGACTCCGCACAGTTCTTGAATGCATTCGTACTGCTGGACTCCAATTGAAGAGCGAAAAGCGCATTTTCGGCGCCCAAGAAATTAAAGTGCTCGGCCATCTAGTCAGTGCCGATGGAGTGCGCCCATATCATGACAAGGTACGGGCCGTATCAGAATTCCCTGTCCCACGAAACGTCAAACATGTGCGGACATTTCTAGGCTTCTGCACCTATTTTCGAAAATTTCATCCATTTTCTCACATTGCTGAACCTTTAAGTCAACTACTACGCAATGGCATCTCTTTTCGATGGGGCCCAGACCAACATACGTCATATGAACACTTAAAAATGCGTTGACCACAGCCCCTGTTCTTGGTCACTTCGTCGAACGTCACGACACCGAAATTCGAACCGACGCGAGTGCAGAGGGAATAGGTGCTGCTCTTGCTCAACATCACAACAACCAGCAGCGTCTCATCGCATATGCTAGCCGAACCCTCACAAAAGCCGAACGCAATTTTTCAACAACAGAAAAGGAATGCCTAGCAGCTATCGGGACAGTTTCCAAATTTCGCCCTTACTTATATATGGATCATCCTTTCATATTGACACCGACCATCACGCGTTCTGCTAGCTTGCCAGTCTAAAAGAACCATCAGGCCGCCTTGGCCGCTGGTTCTTGAAACTCCAAGAATACAGCTTTACGGTTGTATATAAATCAGGCAAGCGACACCTCGATGCCGACAGTCTATCCCGGTGTCCTCTTCCCAACAACGCGCCCCTTTCTTATGAGCATCACACAGCAGACATTACGGCAACCCTTCATAATGCCGACATGGCGTCAGTGCAGCACATTGACAATTCTCTCAGGCCACTGATTCATTACTTCCAGGGTATCACAACATCTTGCCCTCAGCATGTTCACCGACGTGCCCGCCGCTTTTCTCTCCAAAATAACGTTCTCTACAGACGCAACTATGAACCCCAAGGACGGCAATGGCTTCTCGTAGTACCCCGTCACCTACAAAAAAAAAAATACAAAAAACGTCACCTACAGAAAACAACACCACCGGGCATGACGATCCCACCACCGAAGCGACAACGTCACAAGTGGCAACACTGAACAGAGAGAGCGAGTTACCATCACTGGGTACGTTCACTTGGTCTGATCTCATCGAGTAAATGCTTGTTAAATAGCAGGTGCTAAAACAATTGTGTAGCAAACTGCTGGGCAATTGTGTTGCACCTGAAACGTTCCGTTATCGCTCCGGAACGTTATAGAGCCCGGCGCCTACGCTCATGGTGCTCTTCAGCGGATAACTTAACACGTGGTACACATAAATTGATAGCAGTTCCTGGAATGAAGATGCTGGCACTAGTCGGGTTGTAAAGCTGGGCGGCTTGCCAGAACCTTCCATACTCACCGGAATCAACCAACCTGAGTTGGTCACGTGACGTTTCCATCAACCATTAAGGGTAAAGCTTCCCGGTCGATTTTTTGTGCTTCACTAAATCTTGCACCCCCCCCCCCCTTTCCCGAGTGAAAGAACGTTCCACGTTAAAACGAGGCAGACTCGTCGGCGATCTCTTTAGGCAATAAAACGAAATAAATCTCACAGTTACTTAAAAAGCGGAGCGATAAATGTTGTGAAGACGAATGATTTTCCAGAAAGATTTGGGATCAGAATATACACTATTTTCAACGCGTGTTTAGTGAACATGTTTATCGCGAGCGAGGAATATCTTAGCTAAGGAGCGAAAGCTGCTAAACTTTTCGTAGTAATTTTGCTGTAACGTTATCCTAAATTGGCCATAAAAAAGAGCATTTTTGAACTTTCATTTTTTTTAATGTAAGCTTGGAAACTTATTTGGATTAACAAGCTTCTTTGGCACATATTTGTAGATAACTTCCTTTAATACCGTTCTAAACTTTCATGCTGTAGAATTTGAATCACTTCACATATGTATATATAGCTCTGAGCCTCAGGCCACCTACACAACTCGACATACTTAAACAGGATTAAGTAATCTCCTTTTTGATAGCAATAAATGTGTTTTTTAAGTTCTCCTGATAAACACAGCAGGTAAAATTTTTAAAAGGCGGCGTGATAGACATCGATCTTTTATAAGCGGTGTGACGATGACGTTTGCGCACCGATAGGGAAGCTTGATAAAAGCAAGTCGTGTAATGCATGAAGGATCCGTGAGATCATTGTTCTAGGAAAGTCCACGAAAATTCATAGGCGGCAAAGACCTAGAAGTGCAGATTTCAGTGAAGTAATCACAACGATCAAGACTGCCAATAGCCCAGTGAGAGCCATACACCATTAGCTCTCATTTTCGCCCCTCATCTCCGTTATGTACATGCCACCCCCCCCCACCACACACACACACACACACGCACACGCACACACACCACACACACACACACACAGACGCGCACACACACGCACACACACACACACACACACACACACACACTACGCCCGCATGGTTAAAATCGCCGTATTTTCGCACTTTGTATTTTCTAAAATTAAATTCACTTGTAAATGTATTAAAGCGTAAATAAAAGATGAGCATTCCGATTTATGTGTGATACAATAGTTTCCGATACGGCAATTGCAATGGTCGTGTAATCAAATCTCTAGCAAAACGCACTCATCACAAGTATCAAGTTGACGTTTAACTTGCTTGAGACGCCGATAAAAGAAAAAAAATCTAGAAACCGCAGGGGTGATTATCTATGAATGCAATAGCATTTATCGTTGCAAGCACGGTCAGGTTAGGGAAAACTTAATTGGTGCATAGGTCACGTGGCGTACATTTTCCGCTAAATTTAGCTGGGAAACTGAATTGGTGCATTGGCCACGTGACCTCAATTTTCCGGCCAAATTTAGAGGGGAAACTGAATTAGTGCATAAGTCACGTAACTTAAATTTCCCGCCAAATTTAGAGGGGAAACTGAATTGGTGAATAGGTCACGTGACGTAAATTTTCCGCTAAATATAGCGGGAAAACTGATTTGGTGTATAGGTCACGTGACGTAAATTTTTCTGTTAAATTTAGCGGAGAAACTGAATTAGGTGCATGGGTCACGTGACGTCAATTTTTCCGCTACATTTAGCGGGAAAACTTAATTTGTGTGTAGGACATGTGACTATAAATTTTTCCGCTAAATTTAGCGGGGAAACTGAATCGGTGCATAGGTCGCGTGACGTAAATATTCCTCTAAATTTAGCGAAAAGACTGAATTTGTCCATAGGTCACGTGACGTTAATTTTCCGCCAAATTTAGCGGGGAAACTGGATTGGTGCATAGGTTACGTTACGTAAAATTTCCGTTAAATTTAGCGGGGAGACTGAATTGGTGTATACGTCACGTGACGTCAATTTTTCCGCTAAATTTAGCGGGGAAACTGAAATGGTGCATAGGTCCCATGACGTAAATTTTCCGCCAAATTTAGCGAGGAACCTGAAAACACGGCCAGGAGTCTAGGACCCATATAGTTGAAAATCTGGAGTAGTAGCTTAATAATGGGGGGGGGGGCTACCGCATTAATACCCTTCAGCCGAACCGTTGATCAAAGGCGATATAATCACGGGAGTCGCATTCTAGGCACCATCGAGAACGGTCGACTTTCTCCGGCCTACGCAAACCCCGGACGAGAACGTCATCCACGCATAAACACCGCCTCGCTCCGTCGGCCCGCCGCTGCAAGTCCGCCAAGAGCTTTCTGCGACGCATCCCGCCATGGCTCCGTGCGCCCCTGCACCGTGGACTACCGTGCGCTATTCCAAAACACCGACGGAAATACACCTCACCATCATCATGAAGCTGGCCGACGGGGTTTCCTTTTCGGAGTTTAAGTCCACCCTCCTTACCGATGCTGTCATCACCGCCGCCCATCTCATAACCTCAGAAGTACAAAAGGCGTACTTCAAGATCCGCGACGTGCAAAACATATTCGTCGCCGACACCTACCGCCCCTCCGCCCGAGAAAAACTCCATCAAACCACCACTCAAATCACCATTCGGAACACCACATACACCATGACCAGCTACCCTCGGCTACCACAAACTCCTACAAGGGCGTCATCCATGGTGTCCCCGCTCTCACCACCTCCGTTCAGCTAATCGCCCACATCGAGTCCGAAGTTGCTGTCATCACCGCTCGCATGATGGGAAAGACAGAGACGGCGCTCATCACCTTCCAAGGAACGTACGTGCCGTTTACAATCTACTATCGCCGCCTTGAATTCCGCTGCTACCCCCCCCCCAAGCCCAAATCCCAGCAATGTCAAAACTGTTTCCAACTCGGTCACCGCACAAAAGTCTACCCCAAGAAGGGCAAGCTCACCGTGTGCGACATCTGCTACCAAGAAAACATCGCATTGGACACCCTCACAACTGTGTCCTCTACTGCATCAACTGCAGAGACGACCACTCGTCGAAAGACCCAAACTCCCCACCAAGAAGCAGGCCGATGCGCAAGCCACACTCGCTGCTTACAAAAGGCGAGTGCAGCAGCGCCCCAAAGCGCCCCGCGAACAGCGCAACCCTCCTCCACCACCGAAAACCAGGAGTGGGAAAACCTCACCTTACCCACCCTTCAACCCAACACCTCCCTCCGCCAAGACGCCCTATATCAACACTAGGTGAGAAAATTATCGCCGACCACCCACCTCACAAGGCTCAACCCAGCAACCGCGCAAAGCCCGAAGTCTCAGGCCGTAACAACAAGGTAAGAGAAGCAATCCGTCCCAGCCCTCTCCCCCAATCTACACGCCGAACCAAACCCGCACCTCAACTCATAACTGCCTCTGACACATACAAACAGGCACTTCTTGCTGCCAAGCGCGTACAAAACAACGCCAACATAGTCCACGCGATAAAGACAGGAGTCGCTAACCGGTCACTAGAAGAACAACAAATGGACATCACAACTTCCCCCTCTCAATCCACCGATTCCCAGGCCCCCGTTGACCTTAACCCATTAAACGCCGCTACCTTTTCTACTGCATGTATGATGAAAATGTTTAGCAGTTTATCGGGAAATGCAATGTTACACTTCGGTGCAAAATTTTATTGGTATTGCAATAACGGTTTTTTAGATTTTTTAGACCACGCTCCAGCTGCGCGCGCCAGGTCGTGCGTGAATGACGCGGTGTGGCGATGTTTGTGCGCTTCCTAGGTTGGAGAAACCGTATTCACGAAACACACGCATTGCTTTTCAGTGTCCCTGTCCCTTGCAACAATCATCAGCCACATCGGCGAGAGCAAGAGGTGCCTTGTTGAAGGCGAGGAAGTGCTGAAATGTGATCATGTAATCGAGCGCAGCGTCGCCCCGGAGAAATTTTCACCAAAATATCAACCAAAATAGTCATTACATTACGTTTTTCTTGAAATGTCAAAATACAGAACACACTGGTGAACATTATAATGTAGAATGTGGCTCATTAGACTGCATATTGGCATTAAACGTTACAAGTTGTCTTTTTCAGTTTAATTTATTGGTTATTCAAAGATGCACGGTTCACGATGAAATATCAATGAGTTCTGCACGGCGAGGACTTAGTCATACACACATTGGCATTGCTCAATCGAAATTATAGGAATCGCAAAATGATTCACGCAATTGCGTAAATATCACAATATCGAACTGATACTGCTACCTAATATGTTCCAGTGTAAAAGCTAGCCTGGAATAAAATAGTGATCAAATGATAGCAGTACCTTTCGGTGGCTTCCGAAGCCTCACGACCCGGTCGTGTGATCCCTTCGAAAGATTCTCCGACGGAACGGCGTTGCGTATCAAGAACCTCCTCTTGTGCACTGTTATGAAAATAGGGTGGGGATATTTTGCCGGCAGCCGGCACAACCACTCGGGAAAAAAAGATCGCCGGGAGTTTCGGACGGCAATGATTATTGTAAAAAAGAAATAAATATAAATCGCCAAATGTTTCCACTGAGCTACTCACAGAACTAGAAGTTCCCGTTTTGACTATTCCTTTTACACGAAACCCAACGAAAACAACTACCGCCAATTTTTTTTTGTTGCTTGGTTTGTTGTGCCGGTTGCCGGCAGAATATCTACTACCTATAAAATACAATGTACGGTTTCAACGGATGTCGATGCAGGCGTGATTTACGCGCGTACATACCTCGTTCATTAGTGTAGTTTGCTTGGAAGGCATCGCTTGAAAAGTGACGACCACACACCACGTCGTGCGCAATCAACTTCTTCCCTACTCTTACTTATCCACTGCGATTTGAGGTTTTTTTTCAGCAGGAAAGCGATGAAAACTGATTCCAGGCTCTAAAGCATGCGCTGAGCACTGCGGTACGCAACAAGAGCGTACTATATTCTAACAAACCTGCAGGGAACGCGGCAACAACACGGCAGCCAACGGCAGCACACTGGAACGCCGGATTTGTTTTCCACGCAGGCGGTATTAGTTTTGGTGAACGTAGCGCCCCCTATAGTTCGATCTCCTCGCCAATACTGGGAAGGTAACGCCACTTATTGTTCGAAAATTCCTGCACCGAAACCTTCTCGCCCTCTACAAAATCCGTCTCCCCCTTTTGATAATTTTCCTCTCCACTATTCCTCATTTGCCGAGCACCCCATGAGGTTTCTGGTTGCGACTTCCGTCCTGCATTCGTGCTCTCCGTCTCGCGGACTTTGAGGCTGGCTCTACCATCGGCGTTTGCGACGCAAAAGTTCTCTGCGTAGTTTAGGTTTGCGCGTTAGGAAAGTTTTTTTTTCGTGCTTAGCGATATGTGAGAGACGACATAATAATAATAAGAAGAATAGTTTTATTAGCACAACGTCATGCACATACATTGATTACTTGCTCACGAAAGCACTTGCGTTCTTGCGTGTGAGAACAGGCAGTCCATAAAAGAAAATCAAATCAAAAAGAAAAAAAAGCGTAAAATAAAGAAATCTCAATTTTGACACCACATGTTACAAACTTAGTTGTGTGTCATCATTGCACCTTACCGCGAAATAAAAGTATACAGATTAAATAAAACATGTCACACGCTTTCAGGTAACGACCAAAGAAAAAAAAACTCTACATGCTTTTCGCTTTATACAATAATATATTTTACATTGTGCTTCGCACAAGGTTAGGTACACCTAGGAGAACACAATGGGTTTGTTAACAGAGCAAAAAGCAACAACAAAATACATTTGCAAAATGTATTTTGCAAGTGTGTTGTTGAAAGAGCAACAACACATGACGTGTTGTTGCTCTGTGGGCTGCTCAAACAAGCAAGGAACGGGGAAAAAGCTGTTCCGGGATTCCACGTGGGGAACGGCACAAGAACAGAAGAAAGATTTGGTTGTCGCGAATCCGAAGGAAGGATTTCGTATGAAAACCCACGTCCAGGCTGTGTGAGGTAAGTTGCAGCTCCTAAAAGAGTGTTGTTTATTACATATCCCAATACTACACTCTATTTTATCATACGTGCGAGTTTGTTTTGAAGGCCGCTTTCACGTCGCGAGTATGCGCGCCTGCATAATAAATAGAATTCGAACTCTTTTCTGTTTTGAGTGTTGTCGGTTCGTAGTTTCTTTATCCGATTGTCGCCGCTTTTAGCTTTCGCACGAGACAATTAACCGAAATACACTGGTCTCTTCAAAATAAATAAAGAACGAAAACCATAGGCCGATTTTTCGCACGAATAGTCACCGGAAGGCATATTGTCGCGCGCGCAGCTGACCAAGTAGGCAGCGCGCTCGTGGCCTAACGATTATCGCACTTGCCTTCCACGCAAAAAGCCAAGATTCGATGCCTTGCCGCGGGTACACATTTTTTCTGACTCTGTAATGTGATGTTCTGGTAAATTCAAGAACCGTGTTGCTGATTCGAGGATAGAATGTTCTTCACGAGAACCTTCTACGCCGATTGTTCCAGAAGCCCACGCGTGTATAAAGGGTCTCCATGGCAAGCCGCAGTGAGTCTCGCCCCAGCGCTCGATCCTGCTGTCACGCCGCCATCGACGGTAGTCTTTCTCTATTTTTTGGGCACAAGTTCTCCCATTAGACGTTTAGCCTGTTTCAGGTTTCGTTGCCTCATCAATTGTCATTCGTGACAATATAGCCTATCTATCAGGTAATCGAGACGGTAGAGGAATACTTCCGAAAGAACCAGTCGAGCCTCCTCATAAACACGATATCTTTGCACGCGCCTAAGCAGAAAGGTTGGATTTTGTGTTTTCTGCGAACTGCTTCCCCAAGTGTCATTTGTCCTGAGAAAAATTTGTGAGACGTTTTTTAAGGACAAGAATGCATACTCTTCTAAAAAACTACAATTAGGACTTCGCCAAAAAAGCTCCAAATGTCGAAGAAATGTGGGAGTAGAAGTGTCGGTATGCGAGCGGCGGTGAGCCAAATCAGGTTATAGAACATTGTTTGTGTGTCACATGTCTTGCTCATTTTGTATTCTGCCGAAATGTATATAGTGCTAATAAATGACTGGTGGTTTGCATTCAATTTTCCGACGCACTGCTTCAATGTCTGCCCCTATAGCATGTTCAATAGGGCACTGTATTGTTTATATGTATAGCCTATCTAAAGCTATGTCAATCTTCCAGTTGGAGACTAGTTACAACACAAACAAGTGAATGATCAAATTTCTTCCCTAAGGTTTGTGCCCAGATCATTCACCAGTATACTGGAGAATTCATTTATAAAAATACTAATGCTTAAAAATCATCATTTATAATTACGCAATTAATAGCAAGCTGAAGTCATCTAGGACAAATTTTTTCCATACATTCCTCACCTTCAGTACACTAATTACAGATGTTTACGAAGACAAAAATCAGTATCTTGCGTTTCGTTATGGTGCGCAATGGTGGTTTCTGCAGACGTTTCAGCGCTCCGATAACTGCTGTAGGCTGTTTCTGGACAACTATACTCCGTTTCGCCGAAACTGCGCGCGAGGCAAAGGCTACGAGCACGAGCACGCAGACTGAAAAAACGGCACTCGCACTGCACCAGCTCGCATGCCAGCCAGGGAGGCGCAGAGCGTGGCAGGTTTTCATTTCGCTCGTCCTTAACGTGGAACGTACGAACAATCAGCAACAGGGTCGTTATCTGTTCACAGCTCGAGAACGCGGCTTTGAAACCTTGCGCTAGTTGGAATGCGAGTGCGCATTCCAACTCGAGGAAGTTGGAATGCGAGGAGTCCTTGAAGTGATTTATCTTTTTTCTTCCTCAACAAATCATATATTTGATGCACGCAGTGCGTGATAAAGGCACGTACAAGAGCAGACGATGCGATTGCAGTAAGTTCTGTTCATGTAGGAGGGGAGATCGGTGGCCGAGTGGGCTAGCACACACCAGCTCGGAGCACGTGGAGCGAAAGCTCGCGCTGCAGAACCTGGGATTCTGGGTTCGATCCCACCCCTGCCCGTTTCCATTTGGATGAGCATCGTACCGGCGTGCGGTCGTGTATCACTACTGCGTGATGCACGTTAAAGACCTCAGGCTAGCGGTTGTAGTGCACTGGGAAAATCTCTAATATACAGCTGGGAGACTCGTCACCCGTTGAGGCAGACCAAGTTCTAGGCTGTATAAACATACACGCAACCCATTTTTTTTTTGTGGATGCAGGACGAAGGAATTGTCTTGCCAGTGACTGAGCCAACATCTTCGTGCGCGCCAATGGTAGTTGTGCCAAAGCCATCTGGAACGCTCCCAATCTGCGTAGACTTCACAGAACTGAACAAGTACATACTGAGAAAATGGCCTACAATTCCTGCTGTGGAGCACACACTGGGCATGCTCTAAGCAGCAAAAGTATTTTCAAAGATTGACGCAAATTCAGGATTCTGGCAGATCCCAATCAGCGAAAACAGCAAGCTTCTGACTACCATAAAGCCCCGAGAGAAAGCCTACCTAAAATCGATAGCAAATCAGATGAAAATAAGGCGTAGGCTAACTTTCGGTGTGCCATAACACAAAATAGGTGAAAAAATACTAGTTTTAAATTTTTTTAACCTCGGAACTTGTGATCGCCGGAAGGGGCGATGAACCAAAGACAACTGTCGTTCCCAGTCAGCAATATTCGCTTGTACCCTGCCGTGGTTAAGTAACACCGTTTTTGCCAAGGTCACCATTGGCCAGGGCCCTGCAATTACTGGAAGAGGGCTATCCTTCGGTGCTTTTGAAGAAATAGCAAATCATGCCAAAAACAAGGGTGGTCAATCTTTTGGGGACGGGGCGTCTCTCGGGATATTACGCTACGTTCATGACGCCATTAGGACACTTTTGCTTTAATCGTTTGCCGTTTGGCATCACTTCCGCCCCCGTACACTTCCAGCGAAGCATGGCACAGGGCCCGGAAGGTCTAGACGGAGTCATCTGCCACATGAATGGTGTACTCCGTGTCGTCCTGATGTGTGGTTCCAGGGTTGTGATTCCTGAAAGATTCCGAGAATCGGTACTTAATCAGCTTCATGAAGGACATTTCGGCTTAGAAGAATGCCGTGCAAGAGCAAGGAGTTCGGTATGGTGGCTCCACATCGATCCAGACATCGAAAAACTCGTGAAGAAGTGCCACTTCTAACTGAAACACAGTAAGTGCAGAAAAATGCCACTCAAGCCAACGGAGTTCCCCGAAAGAGCGTGGCAACAAGTTGGGATGGACCTATTTTTCCTCAACGATCAATGGTGGCTGATAGTAGTCGACTATAACTCGCGTTATCCCGAGCTAGGAGCGTTTAACAGACTTACTGGCGCAGCAGTAACGAACCGCTGCAAGTCTCTTTCGCGGAACATGGAATGCCAGAACTGGTCATTTCGGATAACGGGCCGCAGGTTTCTAAGACCTGTCATTCCGAATTTGCGAAGTTCGCACAGCAGTACAACTTCCGCTATGTGACCTCCAATCCTCACAACCCTCAGAGCAACGGGCTCGCAGAAGCAGCAGTGAAAATAATAAAAGGGTCCTTTGATAAATTGAAGGATCCGAAGGAGACCTGCCTCTATTGGACGATGACACTGACGTCTGGCTGGTTAACCTTCAACGCCAAGGCGTCGTCAGCGGTCAGGCAGTAGAGCCCAGATTCTACTGGGTTGATACAGACGGAGAGTCAGTACGCCGAAACCGCACACACCTAGTTCCACTTCCAAGGCAGCCTTAACGTACGGTTCGTGGTAAGGATGACATGCCTACAAGTAGAGAAGTCGGTCTGTCGCACCACGACCAAACTCACGGGCACAGAGGAGCGGGAGATGCGTGGTTCTTTCTGAACGCTTTCCGAGTCCGGATTAACTTTGTCTTTCTTTAGAAAGGGGGAGGTGTGTTACACAGGCACGTACAAGAACAGACAGAATCCCGGAGAAAAGCTAAGCGGAGATAAGCTCACCCACTTTTGTGCGGGTTCGGAGAAAAGCTCACCAGTCTTTCGAGAGGCCCGGAGAAAAGCTCACCTTGAATTAAATTTTTATACAAGGTGGTCTTTATAAATTCAATGTTGATTTGATGAAGTGAAAAATTTCTGTTCTCTATTCTAGGATTTAATATAACATTTTAAAGCAGCTGAACAGCTGCATACGCTTACAGCTACACGCTGACATTTCAATGGGAGCTCTGATTCAGCCCTCGTTTCGCTTTAGTCTCTTATGTTTTCTCCTGACTTTCGCCCTATTTACTTCTGAAGTAGCCTGGCTGTAGGAAACATCAACTTAATTTGCCGATTAAAACAGCTTAGCTTTTAAAGGGTATACCTTTTTAAATACGTAGTGAAATATGAAGATTTATGAATTTCATTTATTTATTAACTCTCGGACGAAATATAAATAAAGTAATTTAACATATAACAATCCAGGAACAACTCATGCTGACTATACCGGATACATTTTACCAGGCAAGTTTATATTTACCGTTCAATAGGAAAACTTTATTTTCGTGGTGGAACCCAAGAGGGGTATGCTATACTTATACATGAAAACATATTTCTCTGCTAGTAAGGTGCGCACTTCAGTTTAATTAATGTATTTCAGTTGAGTGAAGGCTCGATTCACACATTAGTTTGTGAGCTTTTATCTGCATTCATAAAAAGGCCGTTAAGCTTTTCTTCGGATATGACGGCTTTCGGTGTGCTTTTCTCCGGTGAGCTTTTCTGCGCTGCCAGAACAGACAATACGATCGCGTGCTGCGAGGCTGAAACGAAGCACACATGCGGGGAAGCTCACGTGCTCGCGTATCAATTAGTATAACCTCTTCTATACTCACAAAGACTGGCATTTCGACAACGAAGTCATATAGTGCACGGTCGCAGATTTGGAGCGCGAGGATCTGCCAGCACAGAGCATCAAAGAGCCATTTCTCGGGGAACCTGGACGTCAGCGCACAGCTTTTGCAGCGGCGAGGACCCGAAACACACTTGTTCGCTCGGCAGAAGTGTGTTTCGGCGTCTCGCCGCAGCGGGGCGCCAGTCACGTGGTCCTCCTCTCATCCGTTGTCTGCCGCTCCACCTTTTTCATTTCGGCGGCCGTTTCTCGTGGCGATCTGCCAGGCTTTGTTAGTATGTAGGAGGCTATGGACGAGTGCAGTGGAGACAAAGACAGCTGGCTTTAGGACTACCAACTAATAGGTCCAAGCAGAACTCGGCGTTCTGACCGTTCTGACGTTCCCGCGCGCTATCGTCTCTTCCTCCACCTTTCGTCTAACACCAAGGCCGGCGTCCCGGGTCCGAAGTTGTACCGCGTAGTGTCCTTATCAGGTGCTCTCTGCTATTTCTGAAAGCCGGCGATAAGATAGACGGCAGCCCAATACGCTCCACCGTTCTTCTTTGAATCATGATACCGTAGCGTGCAGAGTTTGCCGAGTGAACGCGGCGACGGAGTAAGCGAGGGCTGACTGCCCGCAATCCTGCACCGCGAAAGGATACCGCAGAATATAACTCACCTTTCTACCTTTCAGGTTTCTATAGTGTCTAGCCATCGGACTGCCCCTGTGCCCGCAGGAAAAAAGCATGGCGCCCGCGTCGTAGACCCGTGAATGCGTTGGGTGGAAACGACTAAACTATGAGTGCAGTCGTTCCGGTACGCCCGATATTTCGGGGTGGTGGTCCTCGTTGCCATTGTCGTTTTGAGCACAGTCTACTATTCCGCGAGATACGTCACCAGGTCTAGATGGATTGAGTGCACCACCGACTGCAATTGCGTTCAAAACGAAGCTGCTGGCCATCTCGATCTACGCAATTCAACGGAAAAACGGTGAGTTTTAACATTTCAATTTGAAGTTGGTGGAGAGCCATCGTGCTAACGGTGTCGCGACACTGATCATCTAAGTTGTATAGTCTATAGTCTGGTTCGCTTTAAGCCCAAACGCTGCCGACGCTACGATTTGTTTGGGTCAATCGTGAAGCGCCAAAAGTGCGTTATTACGTCACTCCTTGTCTATGTGGATTGGCTATCACCGGTTGGACCAATCAAGCGCAAGAAGAAAAAGCATTCCGGCGCATGTTTTATATGCGCGATTGGTTAGTTGGTGATAGAAAGCGCACCAAGAGGATGAGTTCCGTGGTGATACTCTTTTGGTGCTGATTTATTGGCTCCATGATCGTAGCGTGAACTAAGGTTTTACACTAGTGAAACAAAATAAAATGTAACTCCCAGCAAAAAAAAAAAAAAAGTTAATTGTTGTTTTTGTTGCAAAAGTAAGGCACACCTTGCCGAACGCGCATTCTCAGTCCAAATGTAGCTCTAGCGGTACCAAAGTTTCAGAACCAACCGGTATCTCAGTCAAAAGTTATGGGTGATTCTGTGAAAAATTCTATGGGAAAATGGGGTCCCTTTACGCCCGCTTTTGGTAACTGGCGCCATTCGGCTCCGTGTATTCGACTGGGCTCATCAGCCGCCGGTTTCCAATTGAAAATTTCAGAAAATCATTTATAACCTTCGAATAAGATAACGGTAAGTTGTGAAACTTTGGCACCTGGTTCGGACTGCTAGGGCTACATTTGAGCCGAGATTGAAGAGTTCGGTGAGGCGTAGTTTATTTTTGCGGTAAAAAAAACAACAACACTGTAAATGTTATTTTTTTTTGTTTTTTGGGGGGTGGGGGGTGGAGGGGGACTTTTGTGTGAGTCACAGAGCCTTGCAATTTGCAGCTCAGGAATACCCGAGCTCAAACTTTACACTGCGATTGTCTCCATGAAGCGATGACTATTGTCGCAATTTGTGGTATCTCCACTTTTATAACGCTCCGCTGGCCAAACCTCAGTCGACAATACCAAAAATGTTTCAAACGCGGCTATACAGTCTCGCCACATTGAACGAACAATCGTGAGTCTGAAACAAAGGCAATCGGAGATTCCAGGCCATCACAATCTTCAGACAGGTTTATAGAAATCTCTTATGAGCGTGCCCGCCTGGTGTTTGTTTAAGCAACTGCTGTCGTAGTGACATTTGATATAACTTAGAAATGAAAACACAAGCACATAAAACAAAACAAAAAACGTTCAGATTATTACGATGTAATGGCGAGAGAACTCCCCGTGCTCTAATATATCTTGTAGGATTCGCATGCATATACTAATATTAGAACTGAGAGTATATGATTCGTTTTGCACTAACTCGGAACGTAGCCGACGCTATAGGATACGATGGAGGAAACAATCAAGCGGCGCAAAACGTTCGTCGACGCGGCGTTCGCCGTCTTTGTGCGTTTGGTATAATCGGCTAAAGCAATCAAGCACAGTGCATGCGTCGTAATCCTGCGTTTTTTTCTTGTTTTTTTTATGTAAAACGTTTATTGGCCTGGTCTTCAGGTGGATTGAAGCCTCAAAAGCGCAACCGCGAACTTCTCCGCTAAATTTAGCGGGGAAAATTACGTCACATGGCTTCGTGTCACGTGACCTATACCCAAGTTCACTTTCCCCGCTAAATTTAGTGGTGAATTGATGCGACCTATGCCCGAGCTCAGTTTCCCGCTAGACTTGGCGGAAAAATTGACGTCACGTGACCTGAACGCAAATTCAGTTTCCCGGCTAAATTTAGCGTGCAAAATGACGTCATACAACTTCGTGTCACGTGACCTATACGCAAGTTCAGGTTCCCCGCTAGATTTAGCGGGAAAACTGACGTCACCTGTCCAACACATAAATTCAGTCAATGGGGCCGAGAGGAGTGGAGAGACCTGGGGCCCTAACCTGGACACTTGGCGAAGAAATCGGCGAGAAATCCGGCGGCTATGATGGGCCGGCTTCAAGGTCAAATGCGGCGTTGGCCAATCACAGCCGCCAGATTTCTCGCCGACCTTTTCTTTTAGCCAACTGTCCAGGTTAGGGCCCCTGGAGTCACAGCTCGAGAAGAAATGCCTTGATGTTCTTAGCGCTAAACAAAGAACATTTCACGTAACAACGCACTAGGGAGTTTTCGTAGATGATTTTCGCCATCCCGCAACGCTCTGCGCAATCCGCTACGATACCCGGAACTCTGTAGTCAAGGCCATTGGCGCGCAGTCGCAGAAGCAACTTCTTCGTTGCGGAGGGCTTAGCGGAGGGGAAACGCGGTCTACGAAAACTCCCTATTTGCAGGACAATTTGCGATACAGAGGCCAGATTCGCGAAACTTTCATACGGCAAGAAAAAATGTTCGTAAAGTCATCGTGCGACAAAGTTACGACCTTTTTAGTATTCCCGAAGCAAAATGTTCGTAAGTTTTGCGTAAGTTACGACGATATCCGTAACTTAAACAAAACTTACGAACATTTTGCTTCGGGAATACTCAAAAGTTCGTAACTTTGTCGTAAGAAACATTTACGAACTTTTTTGTTGTAGAAAGTTTTGGGAATCTGGCCTTCAGTTTCCTTGTACGTAATTAGTTTAGATAGGAAACGCACAAAGAAGACGACCACCGTGACGGTGCACTTTTAGTGCCGCTTGATTAACCCTATCTGGTAGTAACGGCTACGCACGGGCTTAGAGTGAAACGGAGTATATAGCGTTGCTGAATCCCGAAGAAAAGGATTACCGGAGAAAACTTACCGGGAATAAGCTCGCCAGAGTAAATATCATCGGAAAAAAGCGCACTTACTTTTGCACGGGTCCGGAGAAAATGCCTGTCTGTCTTTGGACGGTGACGGAGAAAAGCTTGCTTTGAATACAATTTTTATGCGAGGTGGTCGTTATCGATTCAACGTTTATTTGATGTTGTGAAGAGTTGAGTTTCACATTCTGGGATCAGATGGAACATTTCAAAGCAGCAAAAAAGCTACATGCCCGTACGTCCCAAGCAGAAACTTCAAAGAGCGAGCTCTGTTTCAGCTCTCGCGGCTCCGCTTTCATGTCGGCTGTTTTCGTCCGAGTCTTGCCATATTTAATTCTTACGAGGCCTGGATGCAACAAAATATCAGATAGCTTGATTTGCCGATCAAAACAGCGTAGTTTTGAAAGCGTATACCTTCGTAAACAAATGGTGAAATATTGAGATTTGAGACTTCAATTTATTTTATTTATTTGTTTATTGTCGGCTAGCTACTACATATAAGGTAATTTAACCTAGAACGATTCAAGGATCAACTCATGCTGTGCGGCCTACTACTCATGTTTCATTTTCGCAGACAATCCTTTATTTACCGTTCTATACGAATACTTAATTTATTTTCGTCGTGTCACCCGAGGGGTCTATGGTATTCATTAAAAAATGCATATTTATCGGCTGGAATTAACTCATGCACACATGACACCCAAACATACCTCAGTTGAGTCAATTATTTCAGTTGAGTGAAAAGGCCCGGTTCACAGATTCGTATGTGAGCCTTTCTAAGGATCCGCGTCGGTAAGCATTTTTCTGGAAATGACGGTTTTGCGGTGAGCTTCTCTCCGGTAAGGTTTTCTCCGGTGAGCTTATCTCCGGCAAGTGTTTCTCCGATGAACTTTCCTCCGTCGCCCTGCGTACGTTCCTCTGCACTTTACGCAATCTGGATCAACTACACTCCCGCAATGCACTTAAAAGATCCACTCGCCACAATCTACGGAAAGAGCTCGGCAAGGATGATATGTTTAACCCTTAGATGCACGAAACCTTTACTTGAAATACTGAAGACGTATAGAACCCTGGCGTGGTTTTAGAACACACAAAAGAACAAAAAACCGGTCTAAAAAATATTTTCATACACTTTTTGTTTTAAATACTGCTTGTGAATAACATTGGGAAATTGTAGCACTATACCTTTCGTTGAACGACTGAAAGCAGTTACTACCTCGGAGAAGGCACAGGTACATTTCGAATTTCGCTCAATTAAACAAGATGACACCGGAATTTCAAAATTCGCGCCTGTTCTTAGTTTTTTAGGTCAGTGGTGCATGTTATCACGCCACACATCCAATCTCGGTCTTGGTCTTAAAGGACAAGTGGTCTGTTTTGAAAGTGAATTTTGATCCTCGACTGCTAAGCGCAGGTATCCTCTTCTTTGCGAGTCAGGGCACTGAATTTATCAATCCGTACGTAGCACGCGATTAGATATATATATATATATATATATATATATATATATATATATATATATATATATATATATATATATATATATATATATATATATTATTTTGTTGGTTCTAAACAACGTTGTGCATCAAATGGTAAAAAAGAATACATTCTGTGCTGTGGTACTGAATATTAAGTATCACCATGTTCAGTGCCCTACCGCAGACTTTTCTTTTTTAATGTGCCTAACCATACTATCCGCCTCGTCATTTGCTGAGCCCCCGCAGCGATTGATTCACCCAGGTGTTTTGCTGAAGACAAGGCGCTCCACGTTCCTTAGAGTGCATGTGGACAGCTGATGCTCCTGAGGATTCCAGCTATTCTATACCATAAACAAGCATATAATTACATCTGCCAACAATTAGAGTTGTCCTCGTTGGCGAATGCGTAACACTGTTTTTTTGTTTTTTTCAAGAAAATGAAAATGATCGTAGTTTATCAAAGAGTTTTGCGTTGTTTCCGTGACGTTACATTGTATACAAACCTTGCACGTGGCGTCATATGGCACCGTACCCGCCGCCGTCCCTCCGTACCACGCTCTTGTGCCCGTACCTTGCGCAGCATATATTTCGTACCATCCAATTTGTTCTTCTTCGGCAATCCTTGCCGAGAAGAACAAATTCGAATGTGCCAAATGTATACCGCAAAAGGTATACGGGCACCAGAGCATGGTAGGCGCAATGGCGGCTGATGGGACGTCAATGCAAACAATGTATAGTCACCGACAAGTTAAGAAAAGCAGGGCGGAACCGCAGCAGCCAATGCGATCGCGGCAATAATCAATAAAAACGACGAAAAACAAATCACAAAGCAAGAAGCTTGAAGTCACGACTTTCGGTTTTTTAAGTTTCAGTGACTAGAGTTGGAGAAGCCATTCTTAATCCCATGCGATGCAGGCCATTAGGGTTGTTCACATTTTTGCTGAGTTTACCCTTAACTGCTCTCCCCGATTACAGCTGACATACAATTTGTCATTAACTCAGGCCTCCCGTGACAATCGCCTTGGTCAGCTGCTCGGGGCGACTGGACGAGACTGTGAATAGCATCAAGTCGCTGGTCGCATTCTCCAGGGCCCCCTGCGCCTGCTCGTCTTTGCAGACGCCAAGAACATCCAGTCGATTCAGGACAGTGTACGCTGTATTATAAGTTGATGGCCTATAGTTGGTTAAGGCCCGTTCACACTCTTGTGACCTCTTAGAACTGGGTGCCTTGAAACCTCTTACAACGAGAGGACACACTGGCGCCATCTATTGGGTAGCAGCGTAAACTTGGCGGTCCGGCATATTTTCTATTTCTCTCGTGCAATATACTTTCTATTTTGGCTCGAAAAACTTTTGCCAACGTTATAAGCAAGCCTTTCTTACAGGTATTACGCACATTTGACCTCGGAAATCCCGCAAAACCTTCGCTTTTGTAAATTGTAGTTCCAGGGCCACCGCATAGATGGCGCCAGCGTGCCAGTGTGTTCTCTCGTCCTAAGCAATTTTAAGAGGTTTCAACAAAACTCGTCTCTCTCGGTCGTACTCGGTTGCAAGAGTGTGAACGGGCCTTTAGACATCTCGAAAGCAGCTGGCGCGAAAGACAAGGACAAGACTAGACAGGACAAGAGCAACTTTGAAATGACGTGGTAATGAAAAGAGAAGAAAGATATGAAAAGTTAAAACCTAAAACTGAAAAGAAACGGTGCAAATTTGGAAGTTCAATATGATCCAAAAGTAGATGGAGTTTTTATAAAGAGTGGTTTAGTATATTAAATAATAAAAAATGACTAATGCAGTTAAAAATGTATATAAAACAACAAAAATAAAAAAATTGATGTTTAGGAAAATTATTGCAGGTCAGTAGTTCCTTAGATTATACGTTTACTGAGAGAGGACTGATGCAAGCATCTCCTTTCGTTACAATTAACGGCCGCAGCTTCGTATCTTTCGCGCGTTTTCTTATTCTAATGCCGTCTTAGTATCTCCGTGTTATCAAACAACTTGGGCGCATCCATACAGTCCCTCACAAGCACGGCGATATCACCCAGCTGAGAGGATTTTAGAGATAGTTCTTGTTCCCTCAGCTTAGAACGTTAACAAATCATCCAAACCTTTTACTTTTTTTTCAGTTCTAATTTTAACCATTTTCCTCGTCTTTCTTTTATCTTTTAATAAAAACGTCAGTTTATAGCAGCGCTCTTCCTATCCAGTCTTCCACTTGTTTTCGTGTTTCGCGCTAACTGTTTTTGAGCAGTGTATACGCAAATCGACTCATTAGAATCCTTGACAGCTTGAGAAAAGCACGGCCGTGGCTTATTATGTTTGCTCTTCGTGCTCCTTCGTGATTTGTCTGCCAGCGAGCTTAACGGCTACTGCCGTAATTCTATGGGCTGCATGAGCCGTAAGCCACGCCCTGCAATTCTTAAGCTCTTCTCGGTGACAAATAGAATAAACGTGCATTTTTCGAGCTGCTTTTTGTTGAGCGTCAAGCTGCCGCACATTATACAGCCGATCATTACACGCTATAGTATGTTATATACCAGTGGTCTCAATGCATTTGAGTGTGGGGGCCAGATATCCGACACCGGAAAGGACGAGGGCCAACATAAGACCCGGGGGAGGGGGGGAGAGAAAAAGACATTCGTGCTTTATGCTTTTTGTGAACTCACGTAGAGTCTTGCCAGTGGCATCTTTAGGTTTGATTTGTTTATAGACTACTTCGGGCCCTGACCTGATGTGATGAGAATTAAAATGACACCGCCCCGCCAACGTGCTGGCATTTTTAATACAACGAGTACAGCATTTTAATAGAACAAATATACTGTCGTTCCCATTGCTCAGTTCACGCAGTACTTAACCAAGCTCAACATCTCTTTTAAAAAAACAATCAGTTAATATGACAGTTGTTGCTCTCTTGACGATGTTTACGGTTTAATGGTGATACCTTTTTGAAGGCGAGAATCCCGAGCTCGTAACTTTATCTTTGGCATGTGCTCCTGCTGATCGAGAGTTCGCGCAGCCGAGATGCATCCTTCAACGAATACCTTGCGCTTGCAGTCTAATGAGGGCGCATTCATTGCGCTTAATATGCCCTAATACATACCTGTAATAAGCGTGCGACATCTACATATAATCACAAAGTCGTCGAGCATTCGGGTATTCCATTGTTTGATCACGTACTATGGGCGTTGCATCGGACGCGAGGGCTGCGTCGTCAGCGCTCGGAGTAAACTCGGGCTAAGCTCGTATACCGAAGACGAGTGCTGCGTCAAAGTTCGGACAGCACTCAGCTCCAATCACACGCCTCGTCCCCGCCCCCCCCCCCCCAAAAAAAATAAAATAAAATAAAATAAAGCGTCCGCCAGTGTTGAGTGATGGGGTCTTTAAAAGGGTCTATTGGTTTAATCTGACGATTGCAGACTCAACACTGCTGTCGAACGCCCTGACATTGCGCTCTCGGTACTACTTCGTTAGCTTCATATCGGCGTCTAGCGTCGGTTGTGCTTGGACTTAAGGCGAAGCTAAGTCAAAGTGTACGTAAAAATGAGGGTGCTATCAACGAAAAGGTTGTTAATTGAGTCGTACCTCGTAGCAGGCGATTCTAGGATGCAAGTAACAAAGAAGGGATTGGCGCTACATAGACGGAGAGCTCGGAGGCAAACAGAAGGTACTTTTACCGTTCTGACCCGAGAAAGACCGTGCGAGTCGGAGTTTGTCTCATTATAACATAAAATCTTCTGGGAAAAAAAAAAACTTTTTTTATATTAAGGTAATTTCGCAACTATAGGCTGAAAGTCAACGTTTCAAATTATTCACTCCATCAATATTGGTGTACTTTTAAGTGTGTGTTGTTGAATGTGACTTCATTTGCGAATATGCGAGTAGGATCTATTTTAAAATTTTAACATTTCTTATTGCCCCTTTGATTTGTTTTATCTCTCGCAAAGTGCCGCCAAGCAGGCTCGCGGTGACAACCTCTTGATAATAATGCAATTAAATGCAAAGGTGCAAGCGAGCTGGACAAGAATGACGCTGTGTTTGGAGATTTGTGTTTGTCCTTCGTCCTTCTTGTTGTCCTTCTCCAACGATTATTTTCGACAACCTCTTCGTTTTATTTATTTTATAAATACAAGGTTTATATTTGTTCTTCTAAATAATTAACCTTCTAAGTAATTAACCGTAGATTTTTTGTCATTTCTTTTTTTCCCTCAGATTTCACGGTGGCCAGCCAGCGTGTACACGAGGTTTACCTATGACCTGCGCCTTGCTCGGTTTCCGGTGAAAGATCCGGAGAAGTGGAAGGCACTCTTCGGGCCCTGTGCTTCCCAGCGGCTCTTCTTCCCTGTACGCAAATCTTACTCTTTTGCAAATAGATGGATGCCTGCAGCAGAAGTATTGCAAATTACGTGGTAAATGAATATAATCGAGAGTGCCGAATCAAAATGCAGAACAGGCCTGTGACAGTTTTAACGTTCTTTCGCTATATTAACGTATTGTTTACCGGTCTGCAAGCCAGCGAGTAACAAGCACCGCCTCTGGTTCTTGTTACTTAAGGCTCGTTCGCACAGTTGCGTTTGAGTGCGATGCAACCACTTGCGTCTTGTTAAGACTGCTTGCGTCGAGCTGTTGCTACGGCGGCACATATACGACGAGCCAATGGAGAGACGCCGTGCTGCATGAAGCAACGCAGCGACACGCGGTCGGCGCAACTGTGTGAACAAGCCTTTAGATAGCACCCTTCTGGTGCTATTCAAACTAAGCGCATTTTCGAAATAGCCAGGTTTTTCCCTCCCCAGTCTCTAAGTTTAAAATAGCAAACATTTTGATTTGCAATTTGGGTAACAAGTGCAGTTGTGTCTATTAATGCCATTGAACAAACTTTAAGGCAAATCAGAATGTACCAAAATTTTGCCTTCAAGAAACACAGGAGGCGCTGAGTCTGGCCATAGTCTCCTGTATACTGACAAAGCCTGGCAGATCGCCACGAGAAGCGGCCGCCGAAATGGATAAGGTGGAGCGGCACACAAGGGATCAGAAGAGAGCCATGTGACTGGCACCCCGCTGCGGCGAAACGCCGAAACACACTTCTCCCAAGCGAACAAGTGTGTTTGGGGTCCTCGCCGCTGCAAAAACTGTGCGCTGACGTCCAGGTTCCCGGAGAAATGGCTCCTTGATGCTCTGTGCTACCAGATCCTCGCGCTCCAAATCTGCGACCGGGCACTCTATGGCTGCCGTCGTCGAACTGCCAAACTTTTGGGTATAGAGGAGGCTATGGTCTGGCACATTTCATTATTATTTCGCAGTGAATTAGATTGCGGCGTGAGCCGATAAGAACTCCCAAAGAACGAATGACAAGGCAAGAATCCTGAACACAATTAGCCACTCCACGAGTTTCGCCAGCTGTGACTGACTTGTGGGAGCGTGCGACACCTAAAGGGGACGCGGCGATCCGCCTTGGCAGCTACAGGAGCGACAGCGTCCGCCTTACGTCTGCCCGCTCAGGCCTTGACGCATGCAGCGTCTTTTTGGCCCCCGTCTGCGCCTTGTCGCGCCCGTTTTTTCTCGATTATCAACCGCCGTAAAGGTTTGGTACCTTGACATTCGAAAACGTATCCATGTCCAACGTTGCTCTCAAATGTGTTCTCACGTCATGCGACCCGCAGGAGTTGCCCGGAGCTCAAATTCAATCGTGTCCTCCGCAATTCTAAGCTGTGACGACTGCACCACACCGCCACGTTTTTCATGTATCTGCGCTAGAACATCCCTCTACGAAGCGTTTGTGTGTTTAACGGTCTGGAAATCACTATGGGAAGACATTCACCAGTGTCACGAATTGATGAAATATACATGAGAAGTATCTTTTTCTTCTTTCTCGTTTCATTTATTATCAGGACGCTGTTCGCTCACTGGCACAGATCGAGTATAAGTAATTGGATGGAGATGATCGCGGCTGTTTGCCCCCAGAGCGTGGAGGGGATGTGTTCCCAATTTCCAGGTCTTTTGTAAACATCTTCAGCTCCGACTGTGGCCTGAACGTTTTGTACAGTGATGAGCTTAAGCATGCTGACCTTTGTTAGAAACCATGATCGTCTGCTACAAGCGATGTCCATGCGAAATAGTTCTTCCAGGAGCTGCACCGTGACGCCACTGTCTTGTCGCACGCTTCCAATAAAAAAGACCCAAGAAGGCAGGCGCTCTTACCATTTCAAAATATTGGTAACAAACCCTGAAGGGTAGATATACCCCACCGGATTACCCATGCACATAGAACGAAACACTAGACGTGTTTATGGAATAGTTACAGCTAGTGGAGTTTTGGAAATGCTTTAATGCCTTACCCCAAACAGCCGCCACTCCCCCGAACTTACAGGGAAACAACAAAAGTTCGGATTGCGCATTCAATAAAGACTTTATTGACTACAAGACATAAAGAAATGGTCGTCTTATTATCTGCATAAATACATTATAGCAACATGTACGGCGCCAAACTGCTGTGATCACTGTGATTTCTAGTTTCTTCAATGTTGTTGCTTTCACTTTTTGTGTACTTCGATCGTTAGTCGATATAAAGAAACAACTCGAACGGCCTGCCAGAAAACAAAATTAGAATGATGTTGTAGCTCTTTTTAATATATTCTTTTCTACTTTACGATTATTATATTAAATATATAGTTCTAGTATGTACTCATTCGTTGCCAGTCGATGTCGACGTGCAAACCGCCTAGCTAAATACGAAATAGACTAAAAGTGTATGATAAAAGTGTACTGAAATATTGAAAATATCCTAGAAAATATACTTGAAGTGTAAATTTTATCTTTAGTACGAAATTAGTGTACTATTTACGTATTAATTTTTAACACGGGGTAACCGAGTGTTTTTTTGTTTTTTTGTATCGCAGAGCTTGCTGCTAGACGAGGACGCAGTGCTATACGTTGACGCGGACACCATGTTCGTCGGCCCGGCGGAGGACTTGTGGGACATCTTTGGAGCAATGAACAGCTCACAGATTGCAGCAATGTCATTCGAAACCGAGGAGCAAGGCAACTGGTATCAGAAATACGGGAGAACACCCTATTATGGGAAATACGGTAGGTTCGCGTTGCATAATATATTACCGTCAATCATATCACCTCAGCATGGAGTCTTTGTTTAGTAAAGTGAAGGTCAACTTAGCCTAGGGTGGCCTCAATTTTTTGTTTAACTAACCACTATTTGGCACGAGTGCCTTGATTTCAACGGCACTAAAGCACCGAAGTCATTAAAATAATTAACAATATTTTTTTTCTAAAACAACAATACTTCTTTTGAGAACGAACGTCTTGTTTTGCGGTCCTAGAGTCAAAGATTTGTCGTTCTTAATGGACACTGCCACAGTATCAGTTGCTGCGTAGCAATTATAAGATGCTTAGACTTTGCCATCCCGTACGTTTCTTAAGCTGACTTGGGGTTGGGTTCTTTCTCAAAGAAACAGAACCCGAGCGTCCGTATTTGTCAGTTGCTAAGACTTCTACAGAAAACTAGAGATAAAAAAGCACCAGGACGTATACGACTGAGAGCTCATGATGAAAATGCGAAACTTAAGGCGTGCGATTGTGTCGAATCACAAGTACCGAGTTAATTTACTGATTTGCTTGCACTCCTACAGAAAGTTAGGTTGTTTAATACGAATGTTCCCATATATGTAGTCGAGCAGTTCTGTACCCCTTTGCTCTAAAAGCCTCGATGAAAACAAGATGCGGATGGTTTTGTTACTACCTTCAAACATTCCAAGTACATTTATTGTGTGGAATAAGCACGCTTTTGTGGTTATCATAAAAAAGAAAGAAGCATGCCAAATCTTGCGCGTGCTACCTCCATTCCGAAAACAACAAAAACAAATTGAGGTTACACGACACTAAGTCATTATTTTGTGTCGGAAAACTTATAGTTTATGGTAGAGGCCTATTCCTAATTGAAAACAATTCCTCCATGTAACAGGAGCATTTAAGCCCAACTCAGACAGTTTTCGTTACTTTCCGGAACTATTGTTTTAGTTTATTTCTTTGTTTGTTGCCTTTACTCAAGACAGTGTTGCTTAAAGCAATGTCTTGGGTGACATAGCCAAAGGCAAATTTAACACCTGATGTGGCGTCCATGACCACCCTTTCAACCATAGCGATGGTACATAACATGCATTTTTTAATAGACGTAAGAAAACACAAGAAGGAAATCGCTCTAGAAAGAAGTATCGAAGTTACTTGATTATCACGTTCCATAACAGCTACGCCTGGTTAGAGAAAAAAAATATATATATGGTGGTTGGAAGGTTAAGGCTAGCAACTGAAGGGATTTCTGCTGGAAGATTTTTTTTCCCCTGACCACTTTATTTTTAATCTTATTTTGAGGAAATCGTTTCTTTCATTGCTCAACCCCGATACGCCAGAATTTGATAATGTCACCACTAAGGCTAGTTCACAGTCTTCTGTCTTGAGTGAGATCGACTGCGTTGCAACCGTATTCAACCATTCGCGACGAGAGAAAAACAGTACACTGGCGCCATCTGGGGCCATTGGGTAATCCTGGAACATTTCCGACCTGTGCATATTGTACACATCATTATTTCACCATGTGCTTGAAATAATTGTGACAGCGCGTAGATTTGATCTCGCAAATAGTACGGAACATTCAATCTAGTTATACAGAGATTGAAGGGGTTTAAAAACTTCCTACTAGACGGCGCCAGTGTGTCAGTGCGTAAGCGATTACAAGCGGTTGAACGGTGGTCGTTCAAACTCAAGCGCAAATTTGTGAATAAGATTCTAGCTATGTCAGACGCCGCGTACATTATTATGCACATTCATTCTCAATACGTTATAGAAATACAAGGGAATTCCCAAGCTGAAGCCAAAAGACAATCATAGTGTACATAGAGCTTGTGTTACGATCTGGGGACAGCTTTATGGGGGATACTTGGCTCAGAGGCGCCCTACTAAACTTCATAAATGGTGATGGCGCCGAATCGGAGGCACCATGATCGACTTCAACCCGAGACTGAGGCAGAAGGAGGGCAAAATTAAGACAGTGGTATAGTTGATACTTTGTCTGTCCATGTTCCTTTGTCTGCCACAGTGGTTAACTCTCATCATCATGATGAACTTCCAGAATCTCGCCTGCGTACTGACTGTATGAGCCTAATAAATTTTAGGGCATTTTCTGGAGTTGATCATTATTTGTGAACTCAAAAAGTTTATAATATATTGGAGGGTTATAACAGAATTAAATATTGTCACGAAAAATAGGTGACAAGGCGAAGTAAAACTGAAAAAAATGAATGTTTCATGGGGTGAACTTGTGCCCTAATAAAGGGAAATCACAGCACGTCGGACGCGTCGAGTGTCGGCGAGACAACAGTGTTGAGCGCATGCGATAACGGACCATATAAGGCCACGAGGGACTCCTTTTGATAGCACTCTCCATTCTAAAACATTCTGTACTCGAATATTTTGTACTAGAACATTCTGTTCTAGAACTAACCACGAATCTTCTCGAATTTTCTAGACGCATCGTCTTAGGAGTAAATAAAAACATCTGCCGGTCCCAGGATTAAAACCCAGGAAATCTGCGCGACAGTCTAGCGCGGTGCGCACTCGGCTACCACTCACCACGCGCCAATCGTGTTATATGGCACCCATTTAATTTTTTTCTTTGTTGATTTGAATTCACTGCCATGTGTCATTGTTACAATAACTGACTACAATACTTGACGAAAATAATTCCTGGAGAAGGGGAACAAGAGGGACAAAGGACCTTGTCCCTCTTGTTCCCCTTCTCCAGGGATTATCTTCGTCATTCTTGTCCAGCTCGCTTGCACCTTTGCATTTAATTGCATTATAGTTCTAACAATACTCTCATTAACCTTCTCATTATTATTCATAAATGCTATCTTTGTGCATTCGCGGCTTATGAGGTACGTATGAGCGTGCCCCAATATCGTTAATGATATAGTGCTACCAGTATTTTCTAAAATTCGATAACGAGGTTTTGCCCAAGCTATTTTATACATACATCCTCTTCTACCTGCTGACACTCTTATTTGTTATGTTATTTGCCTGTGCTAGTTACTTTCCCGCCACAAAAACAATCTGCCACCTGGAAATGTATTAGGAATAAGTAAATAAATAGAATAAATAATTATCATATTTTTCGTCAATAGTACGCTATAAAATGCACATCCTAATAAAACAAAAAGGCTTGCAGTTGTCATTTTGTTTCCTGAGTTTAATGTATCATATACTCAACTGCAATCACAATTGTTTGAAGGTAGCAATATGCACTTTTATGTTGAGGTTTGAAGAGGTTAAGAACAAGCAGTGTACTAGAGTAATAATGTTGAGAGCTGTGCAAGTTGGTATTCACTCTAGATACTGATGTGAAAGAGTTGCGAGTTAGCGCTTTATCCTATCCCATTCTTCTTCTTATCTTTGTGTTCGCGCTATTTCACTTCAGTATGTACGATAACTAGATGCCTAGAGCCGCAATGCTGCAACGCAATCACGCACATTTGCCACAGGTCTCAATTCCGGTGTGATGGCCATGAACCTGACGAGGATGCGGGAGTACCGGCTGCAGTCCATAGTAGAAGACCTAATGAAAAAGTACGACAAGAAACTAATTTTACCCGACCAGGACCTCCTGAATATCGCCTTCCACGACGACCCTGAGAGGCTGCACTTGCTGTCCTGCCGGTGGAACTACCGCACGGACAACTGCAAGCACGATTCTTCCTGTCGGGGAGAGACGGCCGCCCTTCTGCACGGGAGTCGATACGTATTTGTGAAAACCGACAAGGGACCCGCCTACAGGGCTGCGTTCCTGGCCATGAAGGAGGTAAATAGCACAAGCAGTCCTTACACCCAGCAAAATGATTGCCCGTCTCTTTGGCATTTCCCAAAGGCGTTTTGAACTCAGGTAGCACACCAGGGAATCGACTAGCTTGGTGCACGCTTCGCTGCCGTACGAGCCTAACTTGTACATAATACTGTTTTGCTCCAAAGCGTTAAGTTGGAGCCATATTATTTTTTTTGCTTATCTATGGCTTTTGCCTGGCTCGCCACGTAACGGCCAAAGTGCCAGACTTAACCAAAGATGTCGCGTATGAAGCAAAGCACCACCAGTGGAGCCTAAATTTGGAACTTGTTTTGCAATTTAGACCACAAGTTGCCGCACAAAAACCAAACAACCAGAAGTGAAGTCTATCTCTGGCACAATTGTTCGGCGGTTTAGGTCCAAAGATGCCACATGAGAGACAATCTACTTTCATTGAAACCTAACTTGGGCACTTGTTTGGAGAATTAGGGCCAAGATACCCAGCCCCTGGCCAAGGAAGGTCAAGTTTGCCACTTCCTTGATTTCTTCGAGATTTTTAAGGAACTAATTTCCCAGGCAAACACCAAATTTCGGCCCAACGTACCGTGCTAGAAGGTAATGCTCAGCATTTATAGGCCCACTTCGCGGTCCTCCTTTTGCTGGCACGGTAAGGGAACCATTCAAGTGCAGGTTGCGAGGGTTTTGTGCATATACAAAACCGCCACAGCGTCACGTGCCACTATAACTCTGGTGACGTCTCGCTGCCATGAGCCGTCACGATGTCACGTGACTTGACAGCACGAGAGCTTTGCCGGAGAGTAATTACTCCAGTATTTCTTAGGTGTAATCCTGATTTCTCATGCAGTATCAACTTGGCACAAGCCTGGAGGCCAACTTCATCAACAAACTGCAGGAGAGGCTAAGGAGCACCCGAAAGACACCGTGTGTGACTAAGTTCCTAGCATTTCTGGAAGACTGGCGGGGCCTGGCAAGGGAGCTGGATATTGAACGTGGGTGGAACTGTACGACGATCTGTGGAAGCGTGCGTGAACATACCAGTGCCAAAAGCATTTTGTAATATAAAAAAAGTTTAAAATAGGTAGACTACTTTAAAAAGGCTCAAGGATATTATGTTAGACAACCTAAACTACTTTTAATAGGTTGCATGTGAAAATGTTAGACTAGCTAGACTACTTTCAATAGGTTGAATTTTCCAATGTTAGACTAGCTAGACTACAATCAAAAGGTTAAGGGTTCCCACGCTCGCAGCTGACCGCTATTGGAATCCGTGGACTAGTTGAGGTGTACACTGCAGCTTCTTTTTCTTCAAATTACCATTACAATGGTTGAAAATAAAGTTACATTTCTCTCGAATCGAATGAAACTAGTATCATGAAGAAAAGAAGACCCATGAGCCTCAGGCACTCAATTATGTAATGTAAATGTCATACATAATACGCTAGAGAAAATGTATTCCTTACTTTTAGTAATCGCAGTTCATAGGGCTGTCTCAAACAGTGCAACTGTGCAAATTGCTGTCACCAAGTCTTAAGTCTTAATTTCGAATTTAACGATTTATTTATTCCTACATTGCATCATTGTTTATTTTGCGTTTCATTGGTGCGTGTTAATGATACCTCAACATTGTGAGCTCATCCTCGATCCCTTACCACGATCTTCATATAGTATTTTTATAACCAACTCGTTTCCGCACTTTCATCTTCATACAGATATCTTCTATTAGTATCAATTGAAAGTGGAAAGCCGTTCATTTGGTATTTTAACACATTCATTTAAATCATATGGGTCGAAGAGTTTCTACTGTGAGTTCGGGCTAATAAAATGTGATTAAAAATGCTTGCCTCTGCTTAGTTAATCACATATAAAAATCCACTGCAGCAAATAAATATATTCAAATTAAACTTGCAAACTGGCAAAATTACACAATGCGGTGGACTTATAATAAGACAAATGGACGCTGCTGAAAGACACGGCTGGGTGGCGGAGTGGAAGTACACCTTAGCGCGGTATCCACGAGAATCATGGATAGGAACCCGGTTCTGCCCGGAGGTTGTTATTCGGAAGATTCCTCATTTAATGTGTTTGAAGCTGTTACCTATCTCCACATCCGATTTATTTACACACAAATACTTCAAAAATGCTATATATGATAATAATAATAATAATAATAATAATAATAATAAATAGTTTTTAATAATCAAAATCAACACTAGAAATTGTCAGGTCTGCCGAAGCCGGTTAGGGCTTGTGTATATTGAAATGAAGATATGCCGTATCAGGTCAAGTTGATTCTGCTGTTCTTTGTCACTTATAGAACGCCTCGTTTTCCTTCCCAAAAAGTAGTTCACTTCAAACAATACCTAATGACTTTAAAGTTAAATAAATAAATCCTTTCGTTCTTAAACAAATGGAGGTTTTAATACACTTATATTCAAAAACTAGATCAAGCCAGTTATCAGATCGCCATATCTGGGGCTCAAAGCTTGTGATTGGACCCCAGTTTTGGAGCCGAACGGTGATGCAGCATTCGGTTTGTATACAAACTGCGCCGACTTTTACGCCGAATACAGGCGCAGCCCTCGTGACCATTACAAGCTCAGATTACCTGCCCAAGCAATGGCGGCCACGGATAAATGGGTGCTGCAGGCACTAGGTGGCACTCGCAGTTATGAAAAGGGTTCTATTCTGCCAACATATGACAGTGTCATTTATTACCTTCATTCTTGCAGTAGAACTTCCAGGTCATGAAACGGAACCATGTATTGCTTGCAATGCGATGCACAAAACAGCCCTAATGGTGCGCTTACACTTGCGAATTCGCCGGCGGATGCACGCGCCGTGGCGAAGGTCAGAGTTTGGAGCCGGGTGGTGAAATGGCGGAAAAATCTGGATACGGAAGGCACCGGACCGATTGAGATTTTTTTTTTGCCAGCGACGAGTTTATTTTATCATTCTTGCCGCTCCAAAATCTGAAGCCTGGTAATTCGCAACTGTAAACACACCATAAGTGTGTGTGAGCGAAGGTATATCAAGCTTCGTCGGTTCAGCAGTGTGCTCAATCGCTCGGCAACTCCAATAAAAACGAGACTGAGTTGCCTATTACCCATCAAGTCAGCTCGAAATGTTGCTCCTATGTCTGCTAGCGGAGGTTGTCAGCGAACGAACTCGCGCAATGTGGTCGGTAAAGCTCGTCAGCTGCTCTCCGATGTTGTACTCTCGAAACCTCGCGGAAAACGGGTCCACGTCTATTTACGGCGCATTAATAAAACAGCTCATTAGGGACATCAAAGTTGAAGACGCTCAAAAGATAAAACCTGTAACGCTTTATTTTCTTCTTTTAGATGGAGCTAGTCCTTATTTCTTAAAGACCGACGACCAGTTCGCGCTTTCCCTTTTCCCCCGCTTCCTCCTTTTCCCCCTTCTACCCTGTCCGCCGTTGCCTGTTTCTTCCTCCCCCAGGGTAAGGAGGATCTTCTGCCTTGCAGAATCTCGTATCTGGTCGTCGGCCTTTAAGACCCAAACACAGAATAAACACCGCAAAATGGGAGCCGCATTCACGGTGGTTATATACGCTTGGCGAATTACGGACGGTGAAACTGCTGCGCCTGCGGAACGCGTCTCCGCCTGGTGTGTTCACCACGTCACTACGTTTGCTCCTTCTTTTCTCACCTGATGACGTCGTAGAAGCGACATCTGGTCGCCCACCACGATCCTGCCGGTGACACAGCAGCAGTGGTAGATGCGGCAGGCGCCTGGTCTGCTGCAAGTCGACGTCGAACCTGACAGCCCACCAAAGCTTCGGTAGGCAGAAGTTGGGACGCCGCGATGGTAGCAGCACTCGCGTTCCCTTGTACATTCTGCCGGGAATTCTAGCAACAACCGCCAGGATCACCACATTTAACAACATAAAACACCGGGTTTTGGGGCGTCATGTGGCGTCACCCTAGTAGAACACAACTCGCCACTTTCTGAGGTCGAGACCAACGCACTGAGGAAATAACGTTACCTCACGAAGGGAACAAGCAACAACCGGTAGCTCGAGCCTGTTCGCGAGCAGTTTAGACCGATGCAAAGTTCTCCGGTGCCGCCGACGAAAAAACTATATTTTGTTTTCTTATCTAATACCAAAATTGGGAACGTCTATACCTTTGGATTCTGCATAACGACTTCTGACTTCCGTTCTGACTTTACGTCGTCCGTTCGGCCACAAACATATCATCGCTCCTAGCCAATGATAATAGCGCCAAGGACCGAATCACGACGCAAGTAGTGTGTAGCGTAACTTTCAATACCGCATGTATTTTAAGCTGTCGGTGGTGTATCAGTAGAGTTCAGTGTTCTTGTTTTTTTGTTGTTTTTTTTCCTCAGAGATTTGGTGTTTTGAGGTGTAGAGTTTGCGGGTGTCAGACGCCTGAACCGATTACTTAGAAAATGTCCGGGTGGTTTCGAAGGAAAAGGCACATTCACGGTCAGTCAGTTTGGCGTGGGCTGTGTTCCCTTTCAAAACAAAATATAGCTGTAGATAACGTTCTTTCACTTTTTTTCCGGGAAGCTATTTTTTTTTTCACAGCATTTTAATTTTAATGTTTTTATGGTTTTATTTGGTTTTGATAAAACCAGCATCGGTGGTTAAGTTTCGGAGTGTATAGGTAGTTACCGAGTGCACCGAGGCCCTATGCTGCAAGATTTTTTTCAAAGCGGTGTTCACTGATTATTTTCAGCACACTTGTTTTTGGTGTACTTCGTCTCATCCTACGATGGACTAAAGCCCAATGCTACAGGTCCGCCGGGTCCAATCACGAGCATGTTAGAAACCACGTGGTCTATTTGCTCCGTCGTACGTACTAGTGCGCCAAGACGCGTCATGTGGAGGCCGAGTTTTTCGTCCGCCTATCAAGCTTCCTCGCGGAGACTCCGCCTGCTTCCTACAATTGAAGGCATTGAATACCGTCTGGAAGCGATGTGGCGAAGAGAATCCGTAATCAAAACCAGTCATTAAAAAATTAAGATGACTCGGATCGAGTGTTCGACATGGGAGCGTATGTACGGACAACGTGCGGAAGGGAAACACTGGTCTTGTACGGGTCCGGGTAAGTACATAAAGATTGGATTGGATTGTTACGGCTAAGGCGAAACGACTTTATGTCAGTGTTGCCTGCGCGCCCTTCAACTTCTCCAAACAGTTGGTATGTTTATGATATACGGCATTAATGGTTATGAAACTATATACCATGTACGTTTACTCCACCACTATAAAATATCGCTCTGTCACAACAGATAATCATAAGCGTAAGATTAGTGATCTTCGTACTCCGCGTACCGGAATTTATTTTGCGCACTCTTTTGCGGTGCGGATACAAGCTTTTCCGAGGTAGTGCGCCGTTCGCCATCCTTCTGGCCCTAGCCCATCGTAAGGCGAGACGGATTATAGCGGTATCTTCAAAACGAAGAAAGAGTGAGTCGTAAAAACAAGTATTAGTTCCTACTTTTATCTGGTATGGTTGCTGACAGCTTAAGACACGGAGGGCGTGGCGAGTGGAGAGCGTCTTATCATAGCTGAATCGTACTTTTGGTTTTTAATTTCTGGGCTGCAGGTGGCGCAAGTTACCTAGCGTTATAAAGGGTTCAGCTGTCAGCTTCCATCCGTCCATCCATCCTCAGTGACCAAAGAGACTGTAGCATTAGCCGATAGAACGTCGAAGAAGGCATTACGGAACACGCCTCTCCCTGCGTTACTTCAATTATCAATGACTATAGACGGATGTTTGGTTCTATCTATTATCTATCCCCGGGCGGGACCGATTGGGGCGCTGCGATCACTCGATCGAGACGTAAAGTCAAGCATCACGTGACGGGGCCAGGTATTTCCTCCGTGTTGCTCGGCTTTGGTTGTGCGATTTAACGCGTAGCAGCAGAAACAGTTCGCTAAGGACAGTCATGCTGACACTAAACAATCCCAAGCGAGCGCGCGGGCGTTATTTTTTCTTCTTCTGATGAGTGCCTGCCTTGCGTTCCGACTAGCGCTGACGTCAGGACTGATCCATGTGGAGCAGACAGGGGAGCCCATCAACGCGAATTGCCGTTACCATCTGCGCGTGTGTCACCGCCGTCTGATTGAAAGGGGGAGAGGATTCTTGAAACGGCAAGCTTGGCGACTACTGATTTAGGAGCAAAGGCAAAAATAAAAAAAATAAAAATAGCTGTGAGCTTTTTCTTCAATGTTTTTTTTTTTTAACTTAGATTTTCTTTTTTTTTTTGTAAGTGTCCATTTTTCGCGATCTTGTCGAGGAGCACTATAGACCTTTGCATCGCTTATCACCCCGGGCGAAAAAATGCTGAGTCACTGAGCGTGTACGCATGCGCAGCGTCCGACATACCGTACAGCAGATCAACAGCGCATGCTCAGAAGGTGTTCCACAGCCCAGCAGACAAAGATGGCAGCGCGCAGAAGGCAATTTTTGCGAAGGTCTATAGGCCCTTTTAACCGTGAGTAAGTTTGATATCCAACCTTTACTCGCGTTTTAGTGCTATTTTTATGGTGGCTCAAGCGCAGATGATCAGGGCAGTTCGCGTTGATGGATTCCCCTCTATGCTCCACAAGGACGAGCCCTGATGTCAGCCCTAGTTCGAACGTGAGCCACAAGTCAAGTGCTCCCCAGAAAAAAAAAAACCAAAAACAAACAAAACGACGCCCGCTTGTATGGGGCTGTTTAGTATCTGCATGACTTTAAGTTTTCTATTTAGTATTACGCAAAACGTGCGTGCGTGCGGAAGACTAAACACGAGTAAAATATTCGAATTCTTGAAGCGAAATGATCGTAAGCTTTTTGTAGGTTACGATGGAATCCTATGAAAGTTTCATGGCCACCAACGTCGCTCGGATAACTTCACTGTGGAGACCGTGGTGCATGCGGCTGCATGCCATTCGCGCGCCTCCCGACTTCAAGCAGCAAAAGAAAAGAAATACGTACTTGAAACTGCAATGCTCGGTGACGACCGCTCGATCCACGGATTCCGGCAGCAACGAAAACGATCCCACCAATTTGAGCAACCGTACTGAACAGTCAATAGCCACCAAAGTGCTCGTCACTCGCTTCCTCCGACGGCTGAATGCGTCTTGGTAAATAAAAATGTCCGCGCGACATTTTCTTTTTTTTAGGTGGATCTTTTTGTATGAATGGCTTGAACCTTGACCTAGATTTTCCGGTTAGAAGGCCAGTCTCATCTTTTCATTGCCCCTTTGTCATTTTTGGACTGCGCGCGGTGGTGGCGGCCGCTCTCGTCGCAGTCACACATTCCCCGATTCTATGTGCTGCTTTCTTTGGCGTACAGCAAAACACGGTATAGATTTCCTCGCATCATCTGGTACGTACACTTTATTTTTTGAGTATGCCCCCTACATTCCAGAGGGATGGTGGTACAAACGTCAACACAGACTGAACTAGAACATGTCTCGGTAGCTACGCAAGTCTCGCGATGCCGGACCAACGCTACCCTTGCCGAACGTTACGTCAGTATCGAGCCCGAAAAGTTAAGCGGAGCGCGAGTTCGTCTGCTACTTTTGCAGGGGGTTGTGGTGACGTCAGAACGCCGAGCTCTGATTGGCTCTCAAATGAAGGATAGGGGTAGACCTCAAGGCAGCTTGCTTCGAGGTCTACTCGCTATCCTTCAATCAGAGCCAATCAGAGCTCGGCGTTCTGACGTCATCTACACCCTGCAAAAGAAGCAGACGAACTCGCGCTCCGCATAGCATAAGGTAATGGCATGGTGATATTGCGCGTGCGTGAATTTCCACGTTCGATTAGGTTTTCCGGGCCACGGCAGCCTCAAAGCCGCGCGAGCTTGCTAAAACAAAAAGGCGGTTGGTAGGCAAAGTTCGAAGCGTGCTCCACCGTCCCTGATATTGATTTCAGTTTGCTCTCTGTTTCGTACAAGCTAGAAAAAAAAAAAATAAGCTCACCCCGGGAATTATGCCATCCAAGAACCTACGTGTTCGGTCACTTGAGAAGCCCCCGAAGTAACAACCAAGACCAAATTGGTCGTGGTCAGTACGACAACCCGCAGCTGGGTCCCTCGGTCCTGCTACGTAGGCCGCAACGCCCTTGTTGACGCGTTGCTTGAGTTTAATTTTGACGAGCAGCGCGACAAATAGGATAAGGTTAAAAACAACCCTAGATATTCGTTCAAAATAGCGAATTAAATATGAATTATGGACGATGCAGCTCAACCTGCATGCTGGCCACGAAACGCAGTCAGATGATCCCAAATCCTACGTCCTGACAAGGAACCGTCACGTGACGCTGCACCCTCTCGAGGCTAATACCTTTTGCATCAGACAGCAGTTTGCCACTACCTTTGCAAAAAGCATCTGCACCCCATTCCCAACTTCGCTGGATATTACTTTAAAATTTAGAATTTTACATTACTCGTAGCCATGGAGTTGTAATGTTCGTTAGAGGTTCAACTGGCGCTTGTGTCTACGCAGCTTCAGGGATTCAATTTGAAGCAGACAGCAAACAAGAAAATGCACAGGAGCACTTCTTGCGCATTTCCTTGGGAAATCGCGCGTGTATTTTGTCTCTTCGCCGGAAAAGAACATGGATCACTTTTATTACTGCGGTTGTACCGAATAGTATGTACCCTTATTTTCATTGTAAAAGTGTAATTATTTTTGTCACAGTATTTTTATTCATCAGTGAATGATGTTAACCTTCGGCATAGTTAAGGCCCACACCTGTTCCACATTCGATTTGTAAAAGCAAGCGACGAGTCTAAGCGAACTAACAATCGATAGGAATATAGAGTGTGTGCAAGGTTCACCAGCGTTTCGGCGACGCTTATACATTGTTAATATGCCAGTCCTGCCAGTATATAAAAATGACATCGTGGCGCGTGCACCTTTACAAGCGGAAATATTCAAAACGTAAAGAATAAAGTATGTGAGTTTTGAAATGTTTCTTTTTATTGTTTTCTATGCCAGGAAGCTTTCATCTGGCACCAGTTCTCTGGCTTCTCCATATTTTCAAATCTTTCGAGCGTGCTGCGGGTCATGTTTTGAACGCCGAACATGCATCTTCGCACATATACTGACCAGAGAGAGTAAAGCAACACTTATTTATTGAAAATCAGGATTAGAATACTTGGCCTTCACTTATTTTGAACGTCTACATGCATAGGAAGTCACTGATCCAGTGTTACTGCGTAGTTCTTGACGTCTCTCCTGGTTTTCCAGATGTCCTTCGTTTGTTTAGCACGTAGATCCCCCATGCAGAAAAGCGGAGACGCCGTGTTCGGGCTAACAGTGCCGGACAGTGGATATAAATGCATGCATGAAGCTGTTTTGGCACTGTGTTTACCGCCGTAAATTAAAAAAAAACATTGTAACTGATTAATAATTTGATTTACGTGATTGAAAATTGTTCCAAGCTATTTACTGCGTTATAATTATTTGTAATGTTTGGTATTATAATCAAGGAGAGAGAAAAAGCTACCCGCTTTTGCCTGTAGAAATGCATTACCGGAAGTCAATTTTCCGCTGGAGGCTGTATGCTACAATTTGCAATAGCGTACTTGCACCAGCTAACGTACGATATAATAAATCTATGCTCACAGCAAGGGAGGTATTACTTGTAATACATTACTGTTAATTGTATTTTTGAAACGCTTCATTTAGTGTTTTTTTTACCAGTACAGACCATAATAATGGGATTGCTTCTTTTTTGTAATAAGCTACTGTAGTAGTCACTTAGGTTTTCTTTCAGTCTGAGCTAAACTAAAAGGTAATATTGCTTCTCGAGAAGCGTCAGCCTGCCCGAGAGTGTTTCAGCTGTGCCGCTGTGGCCATGGAGCATTTGGTTTTTATTACTTTTCTATGTTTGACTGAAGGGCGTGCTTCATTTTTTGAGTGAGAAACTGGTTTGTTCCCGGCTGGACACGGTGTTGGTGACAAGTTCCGGGTTTATAAAGATAACGAAGACGACGGCACTGACCTCATCGATCCAATCCTTCCCAAGGAAGATCTCTATGTGGGGTGGCCAGAGTGACATGGGGATAAAGCCACACACAAAACTACAAAAGTTCAGAGAGCCGCAAGAGGGAAAAAATGTGCAGTGTGTGTGTGTGTGGGGGGGGGGAGAGGCTACTCTTAGCATGAAACTATATGGAGGGAACAGTCCTTTACAAGGAAGAAAAATATAATTGACGACTACAATTGCTACAAAAGATAACACCAGGCGGCAGAGCGTTTCTTCAACCGGTAAGCAAAATGAATGCATGGTGCGGGAGCCCCGCCACTTCTCCTGAAGCCCGCTATACCTATACAGTTCAAAAATCTTTGTAAAACAAAAAAGAAGAAAAAAAGAACGGTCACTGTAATGTACCGGTTATTTTGGGATAGTGCAAGGACATATTTATTTAACTGATTAGGTTATAATAGGCTGGTGTTTTGGGAAGCGTCTTTTCCGGTCTGCAACGGCACCCAATCTGCGGCTTCGGCTCGCCTCCTCGCTCTCTCATCCCGGTGTCTCGGGTTACATCCGCCGTTGCTTTGGCCCAATGGGGCGTGTTAGCTATACACGGCGAACACGCACGCTAACACACGACAATACTGCCGCGCGCGCAGCTGGCCAAGTAGGCAGCGCGCGCGTGGCCTAACGGTTGTTGTGCCTGCCTCCACGCGAAAAGCCAGGGTTCGATTCCTGGGAGTGACGCGTCTTTTATTTATTATTGGAATTGAGTTTTCTGGTAAATTCGAGAATCCTCTTGCTTGTTCGCGGCCCGAATGTTCTACGCGCCGAACTTTCTAGGCCGAATGTTCCGGAAACCCACGCGGCTACAAAAGGCGCTCCGCGTGGCAAGCCGAAGTCAGTCTCGCCCCAGCGTTCGATCCTGCTGTTACGCCGACATCGACGCCCGCGACGCTCTACTGTTATCTTCTGTTTCCTTTTTATTTTTTGGACACAAGTTCGCCCCATTAAACGTTTAGTTTACTTCAGTTATTCATCGCCTCATCACTTGTCATTCGTGACATTTTGGTGGAGGTGCGGGGTATCGCTGTCTATGCCCGTGGAGCGTACACCTACGAAGACATCCCGGCCAAGTGAAGTGCTCAGCCCCGGAAGGCTACCCTTCGCAGAAGACGCCGACGCCCGAGCAAGCCGCCGTACCAAAGACCAACCCCCGGAACTCGGACCCCTGCCTCAGAAACCAAGAAGAAGACCACGACGATGACCACTCCGCCCGTCGTTGTCCTACCCGTCGCTGCCCGTACGCCCGCGTCCTTCCATGGTGAGCCTTATGAAGACATCGAGGACTGGCTACAACAGTACGAGCGAGTGGCCCAGCACAATCGATGGACGGACGAACAGCGCCTGCAGAATCTTTACTTCGCGCTCGAAGGAACGGCCAGGCACTGGTTCGAGAATCGCGAGACTTCGTTGATCTCGTGGACCGCCTGCAAGGATGAGCTGAGACGGACTTTCACCAACCAGTATCGACGGGAGAGGGCCGAGGACCTTCTTCGAATGAGGACCCAGGGCGCAAACGAGACCATCACCAGTTTCGTCGAGGATGTTCTGCACCTGGTCGCTCGCGCCGACCCTCAAGCCACCGACGAAAAGAAGTTGCGGATCCTGATGCGAGGTGTAAGGGATGACATCTTCGGAGGCCTCGTCCGCAACCCGCCGACCACCGTCGAAGCCTTCGTCACGGAGGCGACCAACATCGAGCGCGCCCTCCAAGCGCGCGCTTCCCACTACCAACGACATCCAGGCGTCGCTGCATCCACCCTGTTTAGCGGCGAAACCTCCCCTGTAACCCCGGACATCCGCGAAATTATCCGGGACGTCGTCCGGGAGGAACTCAGCAGGTTGCTGCCAGCCTCGAGTCGTCCAGCGACACTCTCCATCGCCGAGGTTGTGCGCGAGGAAGTCAAACGGGCGGTCCAACCTGAAATTCCCATCAACATGACGACGCCAGAAGAACCGACGTTGAGCTACGCCGCCGTGGCCCGACGACCGCCGCAAGCTCCCCGCCAGGCCCCGGCGCCACCCCGAAGAGACGCCCAAACGTCGCGGTATCCTCAGCGTCAGGAGGAACAAGCCCAGTACGTCCGCCCGGAGCGACCCTCGACGAGGAAGACCGACGTGTGGCGAACGGCCGACCGACGCCCGCTCTGCTACCACTGCGGGGAAGCCGACCACATCTACCGCGGCTGCCCCTACCGTCGACTTGGGCTGCGTGGTTTCCACCCGAATGACCCACGCCCGAGGTACGGCGAACGCCCTCGCGACATCGAGGAGTACCTCCGACGCTCGCCCTCCTCAGTGCCGTCTCTCCGCCGTGAATCTCGCTCACCATCGCCACGACGTTCAGCGTCTCCAGCGCCACGACCCCGCCGAGAGAGCCTGTCTCCTCTGCGTCGCCGGGAAAACTGAGTGCGGCAACGCCTGGAGGTGGCGTTGCCGAAGACGACCGAAGTAAAGAGCCTCCAAGAACGACGGAGCGCTCCCACTCTCCCGACGCTGCGCATCGCAACGACGCTCCTGCTTCGGTGTCCAACAACCTAAACGTTATTATCGACGGCCACGACGCATCAGCACTCGTGGACACCGGAGCAGACTACTCAGTCTTGAGTGGGAGGCTCTCTCGCCGCCTGCGAAAAGTGACAACGCCGTGGGAAGGCCCTCAAATACGAACCGCCGGTGGGCACCTCATCACACCAGTCGGGAGATGCACTGCTCGCGTCGAGATCCACGGTGAGACGTGCCCTGTCAAGTTCGTCGTTCTGCAAGACTGTTCGAGGGACGTTATCCTCGGAATGGACTTTCTTTGCGAGTATGGCGCCGTCATCGACCTCGGGGCAAACCAGTTGACGCTGCGAAAGCCTGTTCTGCCGCCGGTGGAGACCAACACGACGTCAACCGCGATCCGAGTTATTGCCAACCATGTGAACCTGCCGCCGCGGTCGAGTGTTTTCGTAACCGTCATAACCGACGCAGCCATGCACGGTGAAGCTCTTCTGGAAGGCAGCGTCCAACTGCTCCTTGAAAAAGGAATTGGCGTCGCACGAGGCGTAACGGATCTCCAAGAAGGACGTACAACTGTTCTCGTGACAAACTTTCGAGAGGAGCCGCAGCACCTGACGAAGGGTACCACCGTGGGCCACGTCGAGGAGCTTCAGGCGCCAGCCGTGGTCACCGCAATCGCTGAGGAAACCTCGTCGTCCCAGCAGAAGAGCACGTCGCCACCGCAGCTCGACATCGACCCCGAGCTCCCGGCTCCTAAGCGCCGGCAGCTGGTTGATCTCCTCGCCGAATACAGTGACTGTTTTGCCACGTCGTCGAAAGTTCGCCAAACACCAATGGCGAAACATCGCATTGTTACCGACGACGACGCGCTCCCTGTCCACCAGTCGCCGTACAGAGTCTCCTTAAAGGAAAGGAAGGTGATTCAAGATCAAGTCCAGGAAATGCTCAACGACGACATCATTCAACCCTCAAGAAGTCCGTGGGCGTCCCCAGTCGTCCTTGTAAAGAAGAAGGACGGAACCCTGAGGTTCTGCGTAGACTATCGTCGACTGAACGCTGTGACTAAGAAGGACGTCTATCCGCTCCCCCGCATCGACGATACGCTAGACCGACTGCGCCACTCCCGATATTTTTCGTCGATGGACCTGAAGAGTGGCTACTGGCAGATTGAAGTCGACGAACGCGACCGCGAGAAAACTGCCTTCGTCACTCCCGACGGACTGTACGAGTTCAAAGTGATGCCGTTCGGACTTTGTACAGCACCAGCCACCTTCCAGCGTGTCATGGACACCGTGCTGGCAGGTCTGAAATGGCAGAGCTGCCTCGTCTACCTGGACGATGTCGTGGTATTCTCACGAGATTTCGACGAACACCTGAGACGACTTCGAGCCGTGCTTCAAGCCATCAAGACCGCCGGCCTGTCACTCAAGCCAACAAAGTGTCGGTTCGCCTATGGGGAACTAAAGTTCCTTGGCCACGTCGTGAACAACAAAGGTGTTCTCCCTGACCCCGAGAAGACCCGCGCCGTAGCTGCATTTACACCGCCGTCTGACAAGAAGGCCGTGAGAAGATTTCTCGGACTCTGTGCCTACTACAGGCGCTTTGTTCGAGACTCCCTTGCCAAGGAGGAGGAGAGGAGGAGGAGTAGCAGGGCGGATGAGGAGGTGAGGAGGAGGGAGGGGGGCTATACCCTCCCCTCCAGTACCCTTCCCTCCTTCCTCCTCATGAAGCTGCGCTCCAATTCGGCGTTACGGGGTGTTGTAAACGTCTTTCATTTTTTTGTTTTTTGTTGTTTTGGGCACAAGTTCGCTCCATTAAACGCCTAGTTCCTTCAGTTACCATCGCCTCATCAGTTGTCATTCGTGACCATATCTCCCCCCATAAGACGACAAAAAAACACAAAAAAAATCTGTACGTTTCTGCAGGCCCAGCCGCGCTGTCACTGGCGCGTTTGTGTTGATCTTCTGAGGACGACTGCTTTCCGTGTCTTGGTCACGTAGTGCCATTAAACGGTGTGACAGGCGAAGTTTGGAGTGCCTGCCTCCGGTGTTGCAGGGTCGCTCTGACTGTCTTGAATCGTGGTTGGAATATCGTCACTGGAAATCGGAGACGGTGAGCCGTTTCGCTGACTGATGCTGTCGGGAAAGTGAGACTCGCTGGGGAATCGGTGGCCTGAGACTGGGGTAAAGTCTCACAGCCAGCTCGACGCGCGTGGATGTTCGAAAGCTCGCGCTGCAGAACCCAGGGGATCTTTTCTGGGTCTGTTTACGCGCCTGCACGCCTGCCCGTCTTGATTCGTAGATATTCTCCCTTCCTCCTTGGGTAGATGTCCCAGCTGTTCAATGTGCCGTTCCGAAGTATTTTCGTCGTTTGTGCGAATCTCATACGTTCGGTTTCTTAGAACTTGGACGACGACGCCTTTCGACCCTTTCTTGCCGTGCCGTTGCTGCAGTCTCTTGCCCAGACCTGGCTGGCTGGTCGTTCTGATGTAAGTGTCGTCCTTTAAAGTTTCGTGAGGCGTGCTGCTTCGCTTGTTCATCTCTTGGCAGTAGTTCATGTAGCGGATGTAGGATGTCGTCTCTGTTGCTGATGAACTTTCCGTAGTAGTTCGGCACACCCAGAAATGTTCTGAGCTCTTTTTGGTCTTTCGGCGTCTTCATTTGTAGTATCGCATCCCCCTAATTCTTGGGATTTGAGTGGATCCCTTGTTTGTCTATGTCTTGTTTGTCTTCCAAGCGAAGGCCAATTTCCTTGAGTTTTTGCAGTAAGATGTCCAGGTTCTGCAGGCGATGTTGATCGTTCCCACCAGTTACAACGATGCCATCCTGAAATGCACCTGTGTACGGCAAGTTCCCAGCGAGGTCTTCGATGACGCGTTGGATGATAGCTGATGCTGATGTTATTCAAAATGGCACGCTGTTCCCCTGATAGAGCCCTTTGTGTGTGTTAATCACAATGAGATTTCTTCAGAGATTTCTTGATGCTTTCGCTAACAGGATCTGGAAGTAGGCTTCTCTGCAGTCCAGCGTGGTGAACTTCTCCCCATGGGCAATCTTCACAAAGAGATCTTCAGTTTTCGGTAGTGGGTACCTATCTGGCTTCAAAGCGGGGTTAAGCGTAACCTTGCAATCCCCGCATATGCGCAGTTGTCCATTTGCCTTCATCACTGGAACGATTGGAGTCGCCCACTTACTCCTCATCACAGGAGTGATTATGTGCTCTTTCTCAAGACGATCCAGTTCTTCTTCGATCTTTTGTCGGAGGGCGTATGGAACTGTCTTTGGTCTGAGAATTTTGGTTGAGCACTTTCATTTGCGCAGAGCTTCACGACGTAGTCCTTCACTTCTCCCGGACCTTCAAAGTTGGAATTGTGTTTTTGTAGCACACTTGCGAGAGTTAAGGTTTCTGCACGCGCTTTATGTTCTTCCTTCCAGTTCACTTGGAAATCCTGAACCCATGCCCTTTCCAGTATGGGAGGTACCCTATTCTTCACCACTTGAATTTTATGACGCTTGATTTGCACGTCATACCAGATGTCCACTTGAACCATTCCCTCTGGAACGATGTGCTTTCCGGTGTACGGCTTCGGCGTTATTCCCGAAGGTTTCAACAGGATGCAGTCGCGTACCAGCTTGTTTTTGAGTGGGGGGGGGGGGCAACCAGGCCCCCCGGCCAGGGCCGGGGGCGGTGCCCTGGGTACGCCTTGGGCTCCGCCGTCCAGTGCTTGCCCTGCCCAGTGACGGCTGTTTCAGGGGGGGGGGCAAAACACATGCCTTGCTCCCCCACTCTGAGAACTGGAAGGGGGGAGGTAAGCGCCCCCTTGCCCCCCCCCCAGTTGGTACGCCCATGACTGGATGTCTGGAAGAATTTCTTGAAACGGCTCCGGGTTGATCACAGTCACGTGTGAGCCTGTGTCGATCTCCATGTGAAGATGTTCGTTGCGAATCTCGAAAGTTACTGTGATAGATTTCGGGTAGCTTGAGTCGATGAAATAAAACGGAGTTTCGTTGCCCGAGTTCTTTGTAGTGACATGGTTGGTGAAGTTTAGTTTATTCTTCCACCTTGAATCTTGTTGATTTTGTTTCCTGTGAGGGCAGACCATTTGGAAGTGTCCTGCTCTTCCGCGTATTTTACAAGTCTTGTTCCTTGCAAAGCAGTTTTCAGGGTCGTGATTGGTTTTGCTGCAATGGTGACATAGGGTCCTGCTTGTCCGAGATTTTTCATTTCCTTCGCATGCCTTTTTCCGAAGTGGCGTCTTGTATTTCCGCCCTTGCGCTAAGCGATTGACATCTTGTTGAGTTTCGGTCTCGCTCCTTATTTCCTTCGCATCCATCAATCCCATCCTCATTGCTATTGTGATGCACCGGTTAATTCTGGGATAATGAAAGGATATATTTATTTAACTTTAGGTTACAACCGGTTGGTGTTATCAGAAGCGTCCAGTGATTTACCTACACACAACCTAGGGGGTGTACACCCCCCTCCTTGTTTTTCTGAAGGCAGCCCCTTAATTCGAAATGATGCTCCTCTATTCTAAGTGCCCCCCTCCCCCTCCCTAACCCCGCCCCCCCCCCCCCTAAAAATTAGACAACCCCCTGATTTCAATTCCTGGGGAAACCCCTGGAAGCGTCTTTTCTGGTCTGCGACCGCGCCCAGTTTTTGCCTTCCAGGCGTCTCGTGCTTCTCCGTGGCTCGCCACCCGCCTCTCCCCTTCCGGTGTCTCGAGTTGCATCCGTCGTTCTTTAAGCTCAATAGGTCGTGTTCGCTATACATGGCGAACACGCACGTAATACACGGAAGTCACTGGACATATCTATATGTCAAAAAGCAATACAGCTGTATGAACGTAGGGCTTTCGTTGTAGTAGGAGACTACCAAGACTGTGAGTTTTTTTATTTATATTCTATAACTATTTTTTTACTGGGGACACAGGAGGGAAAGGAGGGCGAGCTTACCAGGTAGCCGCGCGCCATACCTGGACCCGCAAAGAGCCGCATGCGGCTCGCGAGCCGCAGTTTGGCCACCCATGATGACGCGCGATATCGGTGTGTGCACCTAGGTCATACGAGGCCAAAAATGAGTACCGCTGTTCATCTTATTCGACTTCCATGCCGAATGTTACGTGGCCCTAGCTGAAAGCCCATTGGAAACCCGGACATTTACACGCGAGATATTGAATGACGTTGAACGCAAATTAGTTGATGCCTTTCTAACTATTTCTTGAACGGGAGAGCGGGTGCGTGCATGAGCACGCGTCGTTTCTTCTACTGTGCGTCTTCGCCATGAGTGCTCAAGCTGGCCAAAGCGAAACTACGCTGAACCTATTTGTTGGACGTAGTTCAATAAGAATGCGAAGATCTGTGCTGCTCTCGCTCGTGCTCGCCAAAAAGCAGAAAGTGCGTTTTAGAGGGCGAATAGAAATATCGTCATTGGGACAAAGTCAACAAGGAACGATTCTGCCCGGCATAATGCAAGCGTGTATTATGGAAAACGAGTGGAGATATTGTGATCGTGACGTCATCGGCTTACTTCGGCAATCCAGTTATTACTATTCACGTGGAGATGTTTGAGACGCAGACATGGAAAGGCTGTTGTAGATTCTATGATTCTGGTGATAAGGTAAACAAAAAAGTTTCGTGTTCAACACGCTGATGATTACGCGAAAATCCTGGTTTCATGCTATGTTTCGTGCCTTGCATAAAACGTGTCACGAAAAGCGTTTCATCGCGTACTGTAAAAGTAAGGAAAACTTTTATGTGTTTTAGGAAATTTTAGGCGAAGTGCCGGATTTCGGATCCCGATCCCTGGATCAGTTCTACATCAAAAGATGCCACTATTCTGTCCTCCACTGGCACGTGTTACATACCCCCTAATTGTGCAACTCTTTGTTAGTTTGTTCGTGGATTCCTCGGATGGAGTTTGTTCAAGACTGTGATATGAACCGTCTGCTCCCAAATGTCCAAGCACGCGGAACTTTTTGTGTCCCCACCGTATTCTTGACGCATTTTGATGTCCCGATGTCCGGCATGTGAGATTAACCAGGAGGTGAGGACGAAGTTGACATTGGTTCGACATTTTGTGGTCTTAGGACACAGAAAAAGGAGAAGGAAAGCAAAAGGGAGTATCTGAAGAGCTCGTTTTGTGTTCGCTACCAAAATATGTGTTGCGTTCGAGCTGACTCAAGCGTACAACGGAACAGTCCTACATTTCTCCTCGTTGCGAGGTTTCCTGGGATATTCCGGAAGGGTCGATTAAGTTGGTGAAGAGCGATGAAAGTTATTCCTTCGGGGTCAACTTTCTGTGGGATTTTGGAAGCAAAGATTACCCATGCCGCCCGTGCAGAGCTTTGATCGACGCCCGAGGTGCGCTAGCGCGCGAACGCCTGCCCGTGGAGGCTTCCACAGTATCTGAGAAGGGTGAAAACACTGTGAAGCCGACTCACGCGTACAACGACGACATGAAGTCTGTCAACGAGTCAAAGTGCAGGTCAGTGCACGTTTAAAGGAATTCTGACAGTACAGAAATTGTTTCAGCGCACATTTGTGGGACCAAATGAACTGTTTGTAACATATATATAACTTACCTGATGTTTTTATCCAGATTTTTGCAACTGCGTCTTACTAAGACGGAAAAACCTGCAGGATTATTTCTTAGTGTGATGTGGTCACAACGAAGTACAGAACCCACACCCATATTGTGAACCTGAAAAACGAAGTTTGGGGTCTTGAACCGATCGTGTTAGAGTCCTAATAATTGCTCTTTCATGATAATGCACGTCAGCTAGAAAATAAAAAAGAGGGCCTGGCACTGCTTGGATGCCATGTTCTAAACAAATGTTCATCTCGTATTTTTTATCAAATCTTCACACGTGTGGTGATTTTTGTCAGACAGTATCTCGCACCACACGCAAGTACACTTCGTTTTTTAGAAACCTGGGCCGGCTTGCTAGAAGCAGCGTCTCAGCTGAGACTGGGTGAAAGAAAGCACTGCCAAAGCCAACGCACGAGCTGAGCGGGACTCAAGCTGCGTCTCAAGACGCTCGCGCACCCCAGCCTTCGCAGTGCTTTCTTTCACCCAGTCTCAGCTGAGACGCTGTTCTAGCAAGCCGGCCCTGGTGAGTTTTCTTAGACCTGCCATGTTCCCATAAATACAATCTAAAAATCGTATCATTATGCAGACGATTCAAACTGCTGCAGACGGCATACATCAATCATTCCGTTCCGTTCGTCGTCTGCAGCAGGCATCTCGAGACGTCTCGAGGACCGGAAGTTACCATCGCAAATATTTCAGAAATACCCGATTCTCGGGAAACTTCTTTTGTGGAAAGTGTAACATCTAGGCTTCCAATATCTATTGTTCTTAGACGTTTAAATACCTCCTCCAATTTTCGAACGGTTGTTCTTTAGGAGCAAAACCCAGTCCCATGTATTCGTTTTGAGCAACGCCCCTATCACAATGGTTTGTTTGGAGCAGGACGTTATCAATTGAACTCAGTTTTCTGAATCACCTAAGCGTCGATTGTGCGCGCGGATTGTGGTAGGGGGTGGAGCCATCTGTTGAGCTGTGATGAAAATATTTGTTTCTGACACTTTTGACGCGCATAATAACTGAAACAACTGTTTTCATTTTTTTATTGTAAGCACGAAGATAGAAAAACTATTCCGAGTTTTCTAAAGCTTCTTATCATGTAAAGACCTCCCACAACTCAAGTTCATATAAAATGTTAAAGCAGCAACTCTGCGCGTCGGATTGGAAAAGCGGAACGAAGCGAAAAATCGATAAAGCTTCCATGATTCGTAATGAGTTCAAGAGATGGCGCCAGTGGTTCATTGCGTGCAGGGCTTCGCCAAGCGCAGTCATCTGTTTATAGGACCCTGAAAATATACACCAAAAGCTAGCGCTTACTATCTTCGTGGGACTAATACTTCAAACAAAATGTGAAATGTATGTTGTCAGTCCTCGTTATTATGTTTTTTTGTTTGTTTATTTCTACGTATGGAGCTTTTGCTCTGAGCCCGCAATATCTCGCCTGCATTAGCTTCCTAGAACTCTTGTTTCTAGTACCGATGCATTCTGAAACACGTACACCGAATATCCACACATTTTATTTCACAATGCCGTACATTTCATTACAAGATGATGCAGTGAACACTGCCAGCTCGGTATTATGATACAGTAATAAATTGAGCGCAATCTTAGTACCATGGAGGATTCTCCCACTCACAAATATCAGACATCTTCAGAATCACCCATTCGAAGAGGAAAAAATTACAATACTGAGGTGTTAACATGAACAAACCAAGCTGATATTAATGACATATCTGAAACACACGGGATTGCCGTTCAAAACATCCTTGGATTCGCGACTCGACTTCATCACCCTGTGAGAGCGTGGGTATTTGAGAATTCTATGCAATAGAGTTTTAGTTAAATATGATCTGTCACGATCACTTCGATTAGGACGATTGAGGGAGCGATGTTTGAATGTGAGTTAGATGAAACATCGCAACGCAGGTCCTTTTTCACTGTTAGAACCACAGGTCTTTTGTAAATGATTAGAGCAAGTGAAATTGCTCAGCGTAGTGACTATCGTGCAGGTGCAGTCGTCAATGATTAGTGTTCGCTGTGCATGCCAATAGCGTAACACTATTCGGCATTGGCTAGATTAACCATCTTCAAATATATGTTCTTTCTGTTGCTGTCTACGATGACGTATACAAGTGCAATGTGTTCATGGAAAGAACATAAGAATTCCAACCAGTCAGAATTAACGATTCTTCTACATTACCCGTAAGAAAACACTGTAAGACATATGTAGAAACAATATTTCGGAGGCGTTAGATGACAATTCCTTTGTGATATTTCAATAAATTTAAGAGAGTGACACACTTTCTGCGACTTTTCAAAACCAACGCAACGGTAAGAGTAAAATGAGGTATAATGAGTTGCATTTGAGTCTGCATTCTCGTGATTTGCAACTTACAACAAATGCCTCCTTTCACAAACGCTCTCACAATCTTCTCTGCGCAGAACTGTGAGCATGTTGCAGTTTGTAGTTCGACTAACATTAAGAATGGTCTGCTACGCATTTGTGTAAACACAGTTTAAAGAGAAAAAGAAATTCCTGGCTTTCGTTGAGTGTAAAAATGACACTTGTTGAAAATGATCAACGCAAACACTTTAGCACACAATGATGAAGGAGTACATATTTACATAGGTAGAGCGCGTTTACTGTGAACTGATAGCACCTCAGCCTTGTCCCAATCATGTGCCATCTTGAGATTGGCGCACTTCACCCAGATCAGGTATAGTTCAATTACAACAGATTCTTGGAAATGTCAACAGATCCATTCACTCCCTCCTATTGTGAATAACTGTGTGGTGCGGCGGCCGTGTAATTTAAGCTAGGTTCTTTTTATGAGCATGTTTTACAAGTTTTCTACATATTAATGAAGCAATTATATACTTTTTCAGTCGGTCAATTAGTCCATGTCAGATATTGAAATGTACACAATGACGGGGAAAAAATAGCGCTTGATTTGAAGAGGCCCCTGCAAATGCAGATCATCAATTGGACCACCGTATCACCGTTTTGAACCTTCACTAAAGGCCAAACCACATAGGGCGTGTTTTTGACGAATTTACGGGCGTTTCGGCGGACGGCCTCCCGACGTATCGCGGGTATTGGGACGAGCGCCACCCGGACGGCGTAAATACGCCTCTATTCGGCGTATTTCGGCGTGGCGTATCTGGAAGCGTACGGCGCAGTGCCCGCCAAACAGCTCGCGAGTTGACAGCCAAAAGGTGCTCGAGGGTCGGCTTGCCTAGCTATGCGGCCGGCTGCCTGGCTTGACTCAGCCGCCGAAATGGGAGCTCGGTTGTCGCGTTCGACGGCTTATCGGCGCACTGTACGAAATCGCTATATCTTTTTGGAAGAAGCGATGAATGGCTGAGACGGAAGAAACGTCTATCTATGTTGCGGGATATGTGCAAAAAATGATAAAAGGAAGGGTTTTGAGCAGAGATCGCTGCCCTCCTCCTGCCTATACTTGTTGGCAACTTGGCGATTGCAAGGAACACTTCTAGACAAGCGTCAGCAAATTAGACTTTTGTTGTTGATTTAGATTTAGATATTTCTGTCCCCTTGCAGAACGCAGTAATATAGCACCCAATCTACATTTTGTCTCGTTTCACGAAAACGCGTGTCGGCCACAATGCACTAAGCGCCGAGGAGACGTCGGCGAAAAGCGCCGTGTTTTGTTTGAGGAACTTTCCCTTTTCCCTTCTAAGAAAAAAAAAACAAGAAAAAAAAAAGCACCCACTTAATGTTGTGATCACGGCCGCTGAAATGCGCGTAAATATGTTGCGGATACGTCCTATATGTGGGTCGGCCTTAACGAACTTTAATTCCACTTTTCTCCGTAGGTACGAAGCTCCTGGTTTTGTTTGTCTATATAAGCACGTGTCTCTAGGCCAACTCAGCACTCTGACGTCACAGCACTGCGGTGGCGCTGCTGTCTTCACTGCGCATGCGCGGATGCGTCGCCTCGGGCAATTCAGGTTTCTGCACACGTGCGCTGCCCACACGCCGTGTGGGCGAACGCGGGCCTGTTTGTAAACAGTGCGTTGGTCGATACAGCCACCGGCGGCTTAGGGATCTCGGGGCCTTGGCCTACTATGTCCAGGCTTCTTGCTACGTGATTCGTTTATCGTCAATTGTGTCGGCGAATGCGGGAATTTAGCTGTCTGCGGAGCGATTAAAAGATAATAAGATGCCAGGGACAAGCCACGCCCCCTCCGTTTTTTTAAGCTCTCGGCAGTGACTACAAGTACGTTTGTTTATTGGCCTTAGTTTGGAGGTATAAGTGAACGAAAATACCCTTCCTGCCATCAAAAAGAGTCTGACATCCAATGTAAGCCACAAACACTCGCTAATCATCAAAAGCAAAAAAAAAAGACTCTAGGGATAAGTAGCACAATCATATTATAGTCGCCGATAACCTAAGAAATTCATGGCATATAGTCAAGGCCCAAGCGTCTTATTATCGGTCCGTGGCCAATAGGATTGCGAAATTATCCGATAAGGGCGTTAAAGTACACATGACAAAGCAAGGAACATGATAAGGCTCACCCTGACGTTCCTTCAGCCGTCAGTGGCTATGGGACTGACGATGCAATCCTACCATCAACTCCATGCTGCACCAAACCACGGTCTTTACCCTAGTGAAAAATCGTAAAGTATAAGAAATGCTCTGACCCGACAAACACATGTGTTCAGATAATGTATAATACAAGAGCATAGAAGAATTTCTTAAGAACATATAAGTCCAATATTCAATTATATAGGAAGTTATTAGAAACTTATCAGAAACAAAAAAGAAACTCGTTATCATCATCTTATGTTTTCTCATATACTCTTGTATGGTTCTTATATATTATCACGCGATTTTATTTGGTCATATGCGTTTATTGGACCAAAGAATTTCCCATACAGATAAGATATTCACTAGGGTATGAGCCACCCATCTCTCTTCCACCGCAATCAAGACTGATAGGTGGTGCAGACAGAGTGAGAAGTTAGGATTTTAGCCCTTCAGAAAACGTTGAGTGTGCTTCCAATGAAGGTTATGGTTTTAGAGGATTGTGATACGATGTTTTGATTTAATTGTATGCACGCCATAATGACGTCTTTGCATTCATAATACGTGAGTCAGTTATGAGAATCGGTTCACATGGACTAGGTTAAGCAGAAACAAAAACTGATGAAATTAAGACAGGTCGAAAAAGCTTGGACAAGCAAACTATAGAATTAACGACACAAAGTCTCAACATGATCGCCGGCGTGCTTTTTCTTTCTTCAATGAGACTAAAGTATGTTTTTGTCTCCTCAAAACCTTTGAGTTCACGTGTAATGAAGTGCATTGAGAAAGAGTTTTGCAAACACACAAACCATAATACTTTCTTGGAGACTGACGCATAATTCGGTCAGTAACTGTTGCCCGGCAGGAAAAAAAAAACGGGCTGCGATGGATAAGGAAATCTTTGTAGTAAATTATACAACAAAAACGCACTTGGGTATGTAGCCACTTGTGGCACTTTACAAGTTACCAAGCGATCTATACATTACTAATAACGTCATATGACGACAAAACAATTAAAGGAAATTCGTTTTCTCGCCGCTAGATGTTGTTTACTGGTCCCTTTAGACCCCACAAAACAGGCAGTTCATCTACGTAGTACTTCGCCAGGCTATCAATATAATACAACAGGACAGCAGGCCCTTACATGTATTTAGTTGTCATAGCCTCGACCCTTTACATGGTGCCCACATTCGCTCGAAAATTCGAGCTTCGGCAGCTCACCGGTGGTTCTTAAATTCTACCTCGACTTGTACTCGGGTGCTCAGAAAGAGACAATGGGCTCTCCCTCAGATTATTAAGATTTGAAAAGTTTAGAAACGGAAACAATGAAAATATAGAGTTGAATAGCCTTTAAAATTTTGTCGGCATCTTCTTACGCACGCTCATACAATTTGGAAGTTCTATACGCAACCTTCTTGCGCAACAAACCGCACCGACTTAATTGAAACATTCTTCGATCTATGCGAACTTTGTTCAATTGCTTTACGAAATTACCATATACCAAATGTATGAATTAAACATATACCGTCTATAAAACGATATATCATCAATTCCTAGCAAACTACGGTTCTTTGCAAATGTAAAGTATAGTTGTAATATCTAATTTACAATTTTAGATTTGTAATATCTACAAAATAAACGAATAAACAAAACACTTAAACAATTCCTGTAGAGCTTCGTTTGAGAAAAAAAAACATGTTATCCGCCCATAATTCCTAAAATTTCTGGTCCATATGTTAAGTCGCACGAAAATCGAGAGACTATAGTCCGTTGCAACCTAAAAACGAAGGGCGAGGGTAAGACGGGCTGGGGAGGAGGAAGCGGACGGAACGCTGGAGAAGGGAGGGGGAAACCTCCTTCTCTCTTTAGCGTTCCGTCCGCTTCCTCCTCCCCGGCCCGTCTTACCCTCGCCCTTCGTTCTTAGGTTGCAACTGACTATAGTGTCACTGACAGTCTAAAAAACGCAGCGCATGACTTATTACGTTCACAAATCTTGCTTTTTGATTTTTGTTTTCGTCCTTACAAGCTTATGGTGCAATCTGATTAACCGTGCCATGATAATGAGGTGTTTGGGTTTCCCGACGCTCTGTGATGTTAGGCTGCCAGTCAATATGGATTATACTCAACATATTTTATAAAACAAATGTGACATTTGTTCTTAGCAGCCGGAAGGTGATTTAATTTTTTTTCTGTTTTTTGCACTGGCGTTATTTCGAAGAGCGATAACCGCGTATTACCTCCTCGCGGAGTGAGTAGCGTCAAAATGTGTTTGACGCCAGATAGTTTTCATAGCAAATCTGGCTAATCCTTTAATTTAGCGCTTCGATTGCACCTATGCAAGGCTCGCTGTAATCCTATAATAAACTTCAGGTTCTTGTGACGTTAAATCTAGTTCTCTCAAAAGTGTAATACGAACAAAGAAGAAGAAAATAAACATTGACGCAAGAGGTCTTGAAGAGGTCGTGAAAAATTGAATGAGATTTTACCCGCAACTAAAAACTAATAAAATTACATTCTCCAGGCGGATTTGATTAAACCTCTCGATTTTCCGAGCCACTCGAAACCATTTTTTTTAAATTTTTATTGAGAAGAGTAGTAAACTTTAAATACACATTTAAGTGATAGTAATGAGAACAATTTAGCCTTGAAAAATACTCGAAAAAGATATGCTAAATGACGGGCCGAAAAAAGGCGCGAGAGTGAGAATATGAAGGTTATAAATAATTTATCGTTTTCATGTTGGTAGTGACGTTTGGTTCTACTGTTTTCATTTCTTAAATAGTAGGAATATTCTTAGCGCAACGGCGGTAAATTGCATGGGCTTTTTATAATGATTTTTTTGTTGAATAAACATTTTAAACATACTTTCGTCATGTATGATTTTGCAATATCGCATATTTATGCAGCCTTTCTTTTTCATTTTTGCAACATGGCATAAACTTCGTGGCATGTGGAATTCCATATATGAGCTTCTTGTGTGTATGATATAATGAAGTGGAATACTTCAACGATAGTTCAACCTTTTAAGGATTGTGTTTGACCTAGCCATAGCGCAAAGGCGAATATATTGTCAGTGAATCAATATGCAAATGTTTAACTATATTAAACACTGGGCAGTAATATAGACTAGGTTCCCTTCGTAAACATAGGTGCAGAGACCGTCATCATAGTTGTGATTTACTTAAGATTGAGACACCGTTTGTAATCATGTCATGATGAAACGAAATGTTATTGTATAAAGCTCTTATAAAGGGCCGCACTGCATATGGTGTACCGCTTGTACAATGCAACCATATTCCATAACAAAGGAGGCAGCATTCGCAACAATGTTGTGAAGAGGACAGGACACAAAAGTCAATACACACATTCGATGCTCAAAAGTCGCTTCGCTAAGCTAATTGGTCACCGCAGCAATATACAGTGGCGCGCCGGATGGCCGATGCCATTCAGCCTGGCATTGGGGCCGCTTCATCCACTGCAACTCACGCAAACACATGAGATCGACACACACACACACACAAAAAACAAATTCTGAAGATAGGGTCACAAAAAAAGATGTCTCACACGCAGAGATCTGTAGTCCACACACAAATCCTTGAAGGCGGGGTCGCAAAAGGCTGTCGCTCAAGTATACACCTGATGTTCACACACACGATCCATGTAGTAGCTCTTGGTGCCTAACCCAAACATCAGACCTCAGCAACTCTGACGACCTCCGGTGAGGACGTGTCCTCACCGAGCGGACCCCCAGGATTCCTGACATCGGTCAGCGAAGCCGACATCCTCCTACTCGTTCCGTTCTGGCCGACCATCTTCTTGGCATCGGGCGTGGTCAGACATGCCGAAGCGGCCGTCGTGGCCAAGTTCTGCGTGCTGATGCTGCGTCTGCGACGCAGCCTTGACGACGAATGTACCGTCGAGGCCGAGTTGTTGTGGTTGTAGAAGCTTGCGAACGCGAGGTCCGCGTTGGCCTTGGCACTCCTGGCGTCCGGCCAGCAGCATCCGAAGGTGTCCACGAAGGCTTGACGGAACTTGAGTGACATCACCTGGTAGAGGATCGGGTTGACGGTGGCGCTCAGGTAGTAGGTCACGCCGGAAATGTAGGTGAGGATGGTGAAGAGGAGCACCATGGCCGCGGTCTGGTCGGCGTAGGTCGCGATCAGACGCTGGGCGTGGAACGGCGTCCAGCAGATGATGAAGGAGACCACGACTGCCACTGCAGGTGTTCGGGATTGGTGGGGTTGGATAGGTTAGAGAAAGTAGGGTAGGAGAGGGTAGATGTTGGTCGGAGGAGGAAAAAAGAAAAGACAGAGAGAAAGATCAGAATGGAGGAAGTAAAGCAAGAAATAAGACAGGCTCAGGTAGCAAGTCAAAGATATGAAGCCGTTTTTTTCCATTTAAACAAGCAAATTGAACAATAAAGGGAGTGACTTGCCTTATTTGTGTGTTTATAGTTTCCCAATAAACGATATCTATGCACGTTATGTATGTACATTATATCATACTTCTGAAAACGTGGGGCGGGGGGACGGTCATACAAAACGTTACCAATACCTCTGATTTTGGTTTCCCGCAATGCGTTCAGATATTTAATCAAATGAGCGTTTATTTTTATTACATAAAAGTAATTTATGTTCTGATCAATTAACGTGTTGTGATAAGCGGTTTGACTGTAATATATTAAATATGACGACGACAATACGGCGAGCAAGTGTACTAAAAGGCGTATTCGAGGCATCAAAACGCGAAAAGGGGAATACCAATTAAATGGCAACATAAAGAACGCGTTGAGAACATGCGATGACGAAGCAGAAAAGCTCGCGCCGTCATCAGTTGAGGCCGGGGTAAACAAACACACGTGGACGCGTTTGGGAAGGAGGAGGGGGGGGGATATACAAACGCACGAGATGCGCAAGAAGCTGAAGAACTTGCACGCCGTATACGTTAAAGCGACGGCACTCGGAAATGTTTCTGTCTAGCGGATCCTAGCGTATGATTTCTATAATAAATAAAAACATTGTTCATGGCTTGGAAGACATGTGACCCTCACCCCACTTACGTGCGCGGCTCACGTTTTTTATACATATAATTAGCAAGATTTATAATCGTATAGAACCTACACGAGAATTCCAAAACTCTCATGTCGTTCAGCTTGAACCACATTAGGTCACCCGAGCGTGTCGAGAATCTTTGGCGATACAACCACGTTGACTAAGCCAGCCCTAAAAGAAACACGGAAAACTTAAAAGCCTACACAAAAATATCAACAAGCTCTCCCTTCTCTACGACCCCAGAGGAGTTATTAGAGGATCCTTTATGTTAGCAGTACTTCGTACGGCCACATCAAGTAAGAAAAAGAAATAAAAAAGACAGCGGAGCGAAGCGTTCAGTCTTACAACAGGCAAACCCAACATCCCGAACAAGAGGCTTCGGGGCAAAACGAAAATAATAATAAAAAAAATACAAGTAGGCCTTTAAGAAGCGTGGAGCTGGGGAACGCGCGACGCATCTAGAATTACGGTCGCGTCGTCGTAGGACCCGCATTCCCGTACAGCCATTAATCTTCTCCCGCACACCCAGCGTTCTATAAACAGGCGTCATTTTGAAAGAAAACATGGCGTCGTCTCCCGGGGAACAACAACGTGCGTTCTGCGACGCGCTGGGGATCCTTCAAGTCGCCGGACCCGAGGAGGAGCTAAATTGAACGTGACTCCATTGGGGTGCGGCCGAGCGTTATCGGGTAATGGGACACCGTTCTGTCCAAACACGTCGTCGCCATGCTCCGTTTCACCTTACGATGGACCACGGCGGACGTTTACGAGCCGTCCCGGCCAGCCAAGTCCAGCCAAGTCCAGCCAACACAACCTACAAGGTGTCTCTAATTGCAAGCAAGCTCTTTAAATCGTCCGCAAAAATCGGTTCTTTAACCTAAAACGCTACGATTTTGTGGAGCGTTGCCCACAGATGGTGCATTTCTTTCTGTAAAATTTGCAAAGAGCGAACTTACCTGAGGAAAAAGTAAAAAAAAGAAAAAGGCTTAATTCCTATGGAAACGCAGCGAAGCCATTGGTCTTCAAACAAAAGGGCGCCCTATTGTTTGAAGACCAGTGGCCGTATGAGTTAAGCCTTTTTCTTTGTTTACTTTTTCCTCGGGTAAGCGCTCTTTGCAAATTTTAGAGAAAAATGCACCAGCCGTGGGCAACGCTGCACCAAATTGTAGCGCGTTAGGTTAGGAAACCGACTTTTGCGGTCGATTCAAAGAGCCTGGTCGCTATCTGAGCCACCCTGTAGAATAATCGGGACCTGCGAACATGTTCTTCTTTCTTCGTGAAACGTCATCACAGTCGGATGGGGCCAACTCCGCGATTGGACCCGATACCGATGCCGAGCGCCCTTCAATGCGCTGATTGGATACGACGAGGCCCGACCGAGCGCTGACGCTGCACTCGGTGTCCAATCTGTGTCTTCGCTCGAGCTCACTGTGATGACGTCAACATTCTAGTGCACATAGGCTTACGGCGCTATGAAAGTATCACGTGATTAAAACGCGGCCCGCGTGTGGCTGTGACGTCACGTGAAACTCACGAAGTAGTTTATTTGGCTTGGATGGCTCGTAGCGTGAGTGACGGTTTATCGTAAGGTGAACCCGAGGATATAGCTATCCCTCTTTCTCCGCCTTTCTTTTCTTTTTTGTTTCTTCCCCTTTTTTACGCAATAAAAAAAAAAAACGAAATCGGGAAAGAGAATTAGCGAAGAAGCGAGATAGACGGTGTCTGAACGAGACCACCTAGAGTAGTTAAAGCCTGTCTATAAAAATTGTGACGTCATCAGAGTGAAATTGCGCGAAGACATAGATTAGACGCGAGCGCCCTGCGCCAATGATCGGTAGGGTTTCGCGACCCATCACCGTGTCGAAGGAGGGGCATCGGGTACAGATCTGATTGCTGAGTTAGTGCTATCCGGCTGTAATATATTTTTTTTAGTCGGTACACTTACTTTATTCATATATTTTAAGTTAGCTTTAAGTCTGCGGTGCTAATGAAGGAAAAGACAGGGGTAACTTAATTTTTTTAAATCTTATTCCTAACCGCCCCAACTCAAAATATGTGATGACGTTCCGAGGTGGACGAAGAGGATGTTCACAGGCCTTAACTAATTTTAAGTAATGTCGGATTGTGCCATAAAAAAAAAAAGAGATAGAATCTTCAAACTGTTTTGTCGCGTTGGCGTTGAGCTCGAATGTCGTGAAAGCAGACTCAAACGCGCGCGCGACGTGCTCAAAGGTGCTCCAAGTTTAAAACATGTTTCCATAGTCAGCGGTGTTTATTGCGAAGTCGGGGACTTTCATCGTGAGTTTAAAAGTCTCGGAAAGCACGTTTTGGCATGACGAACGCTATGGCTTTTTCGTTATTATGTGCCCCTTAATTTATTAAATAGGCGTAATGCTATCATTGGTTTAAGATCAGGCTTGGTTTTTGGAGCGGAGAGCGAGTGAGGAGAGTCAGGTTGTTCAAGATATATTAGATTTTAGTTGAATTCGCAACTTTGCGGATCCATTACGTATAAAATTAAAACTCAATTTTAATAAGACCTCAATGTACAGGGTGTCACAAAACAAATTTGAACATTCTTTTTTGCCGCAAAAATAAACTAGGCATGACTGAACGCTCATTCTCCGCCCAAAGGCAGCGCTAGAGGTCACAACCAGATGCCAAAGTTTCAGCCCCGATCCGATGCCTTATTCAAAAGTTATAAGTGATTTTCTGAAAATTTCATTGGGAAAATGGCGGCCAACGGAGTTTTCGAATACATGGGGCTCTATGGCACCAGAAACCGAAAACGGGCGTAAATAGGCTCCATTTTCCATTTGAAATTTTCAGAAAATCACTTACAACTTTTTGAACAAGATGTCCGTTTGGTCTGAAACTTCGGCATCTGGTTGTGACCTCTGGCGCTACATTTGGGCGGAGAATGAGCGTTCGGCGATGCCTAGTTTATTTTTGCGGTAAAAAAGAATCTGTATTTTTTTTTTTTTGTGACACCCTGTACTTGATCAAATAGAGTACACAAATTGCGGGCGGTCCCACCGTATACCTTGCTCTTTCCTCGACAAGAAGTCACAGGTTCGAACCTTGACAAGTTTCAAAGTTCAAAGAAAAGCCAACTTCATCGTGTAAATGGTAAGTTCTATAACCAGAGATTTAAAACAGAAACTCAGGTAAGTAAAATACCCGCACTACTCACACTTGAGTTTCGCGTAACCACAAGACCTTTGTTTGTTTGTTTGTTTGTTTGTTTGTTTGTTTGTTTGTTTGTTTATTTGTTTTAGGTATGAATTTACATAGGAAGCATTCACTAGTCTGCTTGAATGTGATAGTGAATAAGTAAAAAAAAGTAAACAATAGCTTTGGCAGGGACATTGGCAGAAATTCTAAGGCGTTTGAGCTGTACACGGAGAAAACAACTAAACATTACTAAACAAACGCATATTGCGGCTGAACGACCGAAAACAGGAATTGCTCTAACATGTGCTACACTCATCCTAAATTGCCTTAATATGTATTTTCGAGGACTTTTTTCGCAGCTACGCTACTGCACAATCTGCTGCCATCCTTGTTTTTTCTTGCGTACACAACAAACAAGATCTGTATATGTTCTGCTTTCGTTTCTTATCAGGTACAACGTTTACAAGAATAATAGGCCACTAAGTTTATTTCAGAGCCACGTACAAAAATTTCCCCTTCCACAAAAAATAAACAGGCCTTTCTGCAGGAATTGACATCCGTAGCTTTTGTCGCCGATTGTTCGTATATGTACGAGGGGCTTTCCCTCATGTGGATAAACTAGTGATATTCTGCAATATTCGCAAAGCAGAACTGGCAAAATTCTCGCTCCCAAGTCAGCTTCGTGGCAAAAGCTTTTGGCGAAAAAAGCAGAAGGCAGACGCGTCATAAAATCGTTAATGATCAACAGGTGAAATATATGCGATTTGATTAACTCAAATAGCATCGATATCACGTGTCTATCATGAACACGTGACACTAATAATATGAATAATAATATTTATTGCGACGTGACCACAAACAGCTCATGGCCTTCTGTGTTGTATGCAACAAATATAACTTCACTACTCTAAAAAAACGAAAGAAAAAGATATTTAATTACGCAAGTAATATACCATCGAAATGACGTCAAAATGTCGTTACATCAAAGAAATATCTATATATTTCGAGGTGGGGACTCACGTGTTAAATTCATGCTGCATTATCATAATAGATGTAGTAAAAAGCGCATGCGGGCAGAGAAAGCTGTGATTACGGCCGGCACGATGTGGGACGTGAAAACAGAGGGAGCTTATAAAGACAGGCGAGTCTAAAATTTCATAATAACTTTATACAGAAACCAAATATTCCGATAACGCCGTCTATCAAACAAAGAGCATAAACCAAGTTTCTTGAGTATAGCACACCGCAACCTTAGTAGAATTTGAGTCCAAACCATCTGCCATACACAATACTAATATAGAGCTTCTGAACACGCTCGATTCTACATGATGCAGTACAACTCACAGAATTCCACACGACGAATGACAACTCAAGTTTTGCGTGGACGACGCAACAAACTAACCAAACGTAGCATCGGGACGAAGAAAATTGTTTCGCGGATTGTCAATCCGTAACTCTTGGGGCTTGGTACAGAACAAGTAACTATTTTGTAAATTCTTTATGAAACAATCTCATTTGTATGAGAAATTTCTGTGTCCAATAAACACATATGAATCATACAAGATATATCAGAACATATGAGATCCATATAAGAACCATACAAGAACTATATAAGAAATGTATAAGATATATATGAAAATATATAAGAACCATATAAGACACTTCTGAGAAGTTTCTTATAAGTTTCTAATATGGTTCTTATATTTTCTTATATATCTTGTATGATTCATGTGTGTTAATTGGACACAAGAAATTTCTCATACAAATGGCTTTTTCACTAGGGCTTTCGAAATCCGAAACAACACACTTTAATTTGTCAGTCAACTGCGTTTTTTTTTTGTCACCAATGTTCAAAAGGGAATTCAAGCTCGTTGAAGGGATACTGAATCGAAATATAAATTTCGCAAAATAAGCCCGCAGAAGCGTTGAGTGGGACGCTACGAATTCCAAAACATCACTCATACCTCGATATCTCAAACTGATGGCCGTACCTTTGGCAAAGAAGGGCGCAGAACAAGCGAGGGCTATGACGTCATTGTCCCCTGAAAACAATTGAGAATGAGGGGAAGCGGACTCGCTTCTCTCCTCCTCGCTTCGGTTCACCAGCTGGACGGGACGTAGCGAGGAGGAGAGGGAATCAAAATCGTGACGTGACTTGTCTCGTCGACCTCGTCGGCCGTGTTCAATTGCGCACTTTTCCAATATTACGGCGATCCGTTGGAGATATCGCTGTATGAGTGATGTTTTGGGGTCTGCAGCCTTTCCGTCCAGCCTTGTTTTGTGAGCTGGAGATTTCAGGTTCAGTTGGTCGGGTCTAGTTACTGACGCGATTTGTTTGTTCCTCGCGGACATTAACAATAACTCGGGTTAACCAGTGTACCCAGCGCTCGTGTGTTCTATGTGGTTCTCTCCCGTCGTCCTGTCCTTTGTGCGCTGGGTTTCACCATGCCGCACCCAGCAACACTCGTAGAACTGTCTTAGAAACAATAGTTGGTCATGAGGAAACTTGTAAGCGAACAACAAAGACACGAAGATGGAAGCACGGACAAGAGCTATTTTAACAACACATCTCGTTAGAACAGTTGGTCGTTCGTCCAACAACCAAATACTATCGGTTCTCGTTAAGGCCCGACTTTCGCCTCCAAAACCACGACGACTTTGCTGCGCAGCGCTGTGACCGGAAGCCTAGAAGACAGCGTGCGGATCCGAGTTGAAACAAACAATAGACGGGGGTTCCTTTGTTCCCGGTGGCTTTGGCCGACGACGAACCCCGGACTGTCTGGTCTTCCGTGAAGGAAGATCTTCTTCGCGCGGTTCGCCGTCAAGCTCCTTCTCGCTCGAGAGGGTTTCGGGGCCTTGGGGGTCCCTCGGGGCAAACTTTCTCGCCAACTGCCGACATCGGCTTTTTGTGTCTCGATTCCCGCAGCCGTTTTGTACGTTACGCGATGTTACTTTTAACGTCGCCGTTGCCCGGCACGACGCAAAGACGGCACAGTACCCGCCAACAGATATATGTTCGCTCAAAACGGGAACTGAATCGGTTCGTCAGACACTACTTTAACGAAGCAAAGATGAAATATAAAAAAGCAAGATTATGGACTGGAAAAAATGTCACCACTCCGTTTAACATTGAGGAGTTGAGCCGACGCTACAACACGGTGGTGCAAATCAATTAGGGTCAGCCTTAAACCGTCACGGCGCACGTCTTCGCGTGATTGGTTCAGTCAATGACCAATCACGCGTGTTTGCCTCATCCAATGACTAATCACGTGTGATTGGCTCATCCAATGACCAATGACGCATGATTGCCTCGACCAATCACGTCCTGTCCGTGATTGGTTTAGCCAGACACACAAAGACGTCAAGCGCCGTTACGATGCACATTTCGTGCTGCTTGAGTGGCTTCGGCTGTGCTCGGACTTGGTGTGAAGCGAAGAATCGAATCGTTTCCCACCAACTCCGCCTAAAAGTTGAGTACAGCGGAAGAGCGCTGTGAGTCGTAAGTGAAGATTGTGCAGTACCTATGGCACTATACTTCAAACTCGCAAACATATGAGCTTACAAAAAATGCAAAGGCAAATTTTCGGTACTTGATAACTACGGTAAATATAGATTCACATTACTTTTATGCCTCTCGTGAGAGTCGGGATAAGTAGGAATCTGTGTCAATGTATTCAGTGAGGTCAAAGAGAAAAGAAGTGCAAACCATGAAGACGAGGGCCCAGACGAGGAGCTCAGGTAACGCGGTCAAAGAGGAGACACAACAGCGGCAGCGTAGTTTTGTCATGTACGCGGTTGTGTATTTTCTCTGTCTGCGTTCACTGAGCTATTTATTCCCCGTCGTGTACTACTTGTTCCAACCGAACGAATTTGCTATCTCACATGTTTGTAAAAACAAAGAATTGAATGTGCTCTCTGGATAAATTATTGCACGCAACTTTTTTAATTAATGGAGAAACCCCAAACACACGGATTTTCGCGGCGTCCAGCTATGTCGCTCTATTTAATGCCTTGCGAGAAAATAAGAAATATATCAAGACACTCAAATTATTTCAGCTGCACCACAAAACACAAATACATAGAAGTACATTTTTCGACGCTTTCGCGAGGGAAACAAAGTAGATGATGTACCAAAGCCAAGGATCAAATTGGTGCTAAAGTTTTTTTTTTTTTAGTTCGGCATGTTTTGGCGATAGGTCAAGCTACGCATCCCACGCATAAAAAAAGATAATCCACAGCCTGTTTCCCTAATAGAAACATAACTAAAATAGCGGTAAGCAGCTTTTTTTTTTCCAAACAGGGGGCGTGTCGCGATTTTCGGTCACCCTTCATTGCGGGACACGAAGACGAATCACGACATATGGTTATTGTGAAACCATGACCTCCAAAAATGGCCTCTACAGACGTAACGACATTAGCTACAAGGAGGCTGCTCTAGATGTGTAATTCCGACGTCTCGCTAACCCTCTATTTGGCGCCGCAAATTTGTTTCGGTGGTAGGGTTCCGTCGCTCGCAAGCTTTCGGGTCGGTTTTGTAACGACAGTGGACAGTCGCATCGCGCTAATGTGTCTCGCCTTGTCTACGTCGAAACCGTCGTTTGTCTTCGCCGTGGGGACGCGCGGTGGCCACGAAGCGGAAACTGGTTCGAGGTGGCACGACATTCGAGTCACAAAATAAAAATAAAATAATAACAGGGAAGATTTAACTTGGCTCCGACGTGAGCGAAATGATTTAACACGTAACCTAAGCAATGAGGCACTTGGGACACTGGGCGAGGGTCTTATATTTAAAACCATGTCCAAAAATAAAAATTAAGGTTTTCATAAGAAAGAACAAAATGGCAGTTTCTTTTAATGTTAGAGGTATATAATGTCTGGACTTAGGAATTTAAGGAACGATCGTTTCACTTTGTTTAGAAAACATTAAACCGCCGTTTCGCGGAGTGAAGAACAATCTATATTTGATCAAACTCCCCGCTAAATTTAGCAAGAAAGTTAACTTGCTGCATAGATCGAAGGGACGTCAATCTCCCCGCTAAATTTAGCGGGCAAACTAAATTAGTGTATACGTCACGTGACGCCAATTTAGTTGCTAAATTTAGCAGGGAAAACGAAATCGATGTTTTGGATCATGAGACGTCAATTTTCTAGCTAAATGCAGCGGGGAAGTTGACTTGCGTGTAGGTCACATGATGCCAGGTCGTGACATGAATTTCCTCGCTAGATTTAGCAGGAAGATGAATGGAGGGATGGATGGACAGATGAATAGAAACATTTTTAGGATTGGTGGATTTCGTTAAAAAGCCTTCCAAGCTTTAATATTAATTAGGAACCAGAGAGTAAAATCGACTTTGTAGTAAAATATGAAGCCACCCGAATTGTCGTTATAATCAAGAACCGAATTTGTTGAGTGTACATGTTGCGTGATTGCTGCAAATCCCTAAATTGAGCTTATCACTCTAAACAAAATGATAGAGAAAAATGAGTCCTCTTCAACAACTCAGGTGATTTTCTTATTGCAACAACACGCTAGTCTCTATTCTCAGCTTTGTAATACCAGCTTAGAAATTGCTTGTTCGTGAATCTCCTGGAACCTTAATTAAAACTTTAATGCGTGCGTAATACTGTTCGCGTGTAGTTTGTAACTGCCAAAAATTCTAGTCTTTCAAAGTAGGTGTCACAAAAACGCCAAAGAAAAAAAAACAACAAAAAACAACAACAAGTAGGTAAGCTATTAAAGCACCCCTATAACATGCGAGAGGTGCTGGAATGCAAGCCAAACACCTTCATTCTTTTGGTCCGTCCACAAAGCAGCACCATACGCAGCAAAAAGAGCAACTTTCATGTAGTACTTGGTCGTATGTATCCTCAGGAGAGGCGGAAAACTCGACACGCCACAAGGGGGTGTAGCTCGAGATGGTAGAGCGACTCATTTAGCATTCGAGAGGTACTGGGATCGATACCCGCACCTCCAAATTTTGCTTTTTTTGCGTAGTTACAATTGCTGCTCATAAGTATCAGGGATTTTAACTGAGTATGAGGGGTGTACCTCAGATGGGAGAGCGCTCGCTTAGCATGCAAGAGATGGGATTGATACCCAACACTTCCACATTTTGCTCTTTGCGTAGTTCGAATGGCATGCTGAAACGCGTGAGGGATCTGAGGTAAGAATAAGGGGTGAACTCAGGTGAGCTGCACCCCCTTATTCTTTGCTTTGAAGTCGACTAAAACGTGCCTACACTTTTGCAACAGTAAAAGTGATTGCTAAATGTATAAATATATTTACTTAAGATGAGCTCCGCTGAAAGATGTTTGTGGCTCGTGTGCTGTCCGCTTCTACGGAAAGCAGCAGTATCTTATCTGCATGGCTTGCTGCAACCAGACGTTTTCACTGCAAGTGCCTAAACATCGGCCCTGACGTGTACAACTTGCTACATGGAAAGCGGCAAGAGCACGTTAAAGTGCTCCGATTGTACCAGAAGAAGCTGCATGTTGCCCAGCAATACCAGTGCGAGGTCCAGAGAAACGGTTCTTGCGTTGGGGCCGTTGGATGTGCCAGTGAGTGAGCTGGATGAAGACTTCGTCCCTTCCGGGTTTCTACGCCTCATCGAAAGCCTGTCGAACAAGCTGGACGTGTTAACGGCAGAGGTCAGGTGCCTCAGAGCTGATAACAGCAGTCTTCGCTCGGAGATTGCACCAACTTCGCAAAAACGTAATGAAGAGGATGCCGCTTCCATCAGTTTCACACCGACTTCGTACGCTACGGTCGCAGCTCAGTCGACCGTGGCTTCTATCCTCGCGCCGACGTCAGAGTCACTGCCCTCCTCACGGAATAGGCCTTCCAACCCAGTGGCTCGTCTGACTCCCGCCAGCGTGAGCCCGGAATTGCGGTCTGGAAATGCCGCGCACGGGAGTGCCGATGATGTTTATAATTAAATGGAAAGGTGCAAGCGAGCTGGACGCACAATGACGAAAATAATCCCTGGAGAAGGGGAACAAGAGGGACAAAGGACTAAGACAAATCTCCAAACACAGCGAGGTGACCGGTGCGCGACCGAAGAGACTCCGCCTGGTCCGGGTTCTCCAGGGATTATTTTCATGTCATTCTTGTGCCGCGTCGCTTGCGCCTCTGCATTTGAGTGCATTATAGTCATAGCCTTAGCAAAATGCAAGCCTTTCACCCTTGTTCGGCGTTAGACTGGTGGCGGCTGATCAAACCTGTTTGCTCT
>JAZHYW010032938.1:0-46569 GCA_037355805.1 Ixodes ricinus
AGGACGTCCCATCGGAACATACCGTCCCAGAATTAAAAAAAAAAAGAGATGTCTTTACAAACGGCAGAACCATCATTCTCTTAACACGTTTTAAGACTCTTGCCCTGGGTCTACACAATAAACAGCTCTGTACAAAGAACTGGAAATACAACATCACGAAGACCCCTGTTGTTCGATAATTTAGATTACTCCGGTTTACAAAAAGAGATTTATACAACGTATTTACAGTTTAGACATGGGGAGGGCTCATGAAGGTTGGTGTCGTACCGACCAACGGTTCCAACTAGACTCTACTCGCGCCGGTAGCCTTTCTTCTTCTCTTCTTAGCACATGCTCCTTGGTCTCTTTCTTGTGACGTGTGTAGTCGGTCGCGTATCCACAATTAGCAAGAAATGTCCTCAATATTTAATACCTGTAACCTTTTACGCGACACTTCGCTTAGTAATCAAAAGAAAAAGCGCGCTGCCAAAAATCGACAGGAACCAACCACTTCTTTAAGGTATAACCAAGAACATCACCTGGCTCACTTGACGCAGAAACAATAAACTCCGGTAGGGTGCTACTCAGTCTGACTTGGCAAACGGTGCGTACAAAGGGATCACTGACGTCGCGAATGAAAAGAAAACGATTAACAATCTGGCGCAAAAACAAATGTGACAGTCCCAGTCCGCCATGGCGGACGCGCCGGAAGAGGTTCGTATATAGACTCGTACGTTCCCATGTCGAGCCCCAATTAAAAACGAGAAAAAAACGCGGTGCAGTTTCTGAATGTTAACTCTTGAACAGTGTAAAACTTGTAGCACGTACCACAGTTTGCTAACAAAAATCAAATTGCAAACTGTGGCACGGGGCGAAAATCGAAAAATCCCAACCTCAGTGAACTTCTCTGCCTTCTCACGGAGCTCTGCGACCTGTCCACGCCAGTAGGGGCTCGCTGTCCCGGTAGTTCTCGAGTGCAACACCCAAATACTTAACAGAGGTGGTTAACCACTTTACATTTTCAAAAACATTAGGGGTTGAATGCCAATTACCATGCCAAATACCCAAGCATTTACCCCAATTCACGGCGCTACCAGAAACCAAACAAAAACGTTCGACAATGTTCACACTACTTCAACTATGCTTTCTTGATTTACGCAAAGGCAGCAATGTCGTCCGCGTAAGCTAATATGAGCACCTCCGATGAATTAAGTTTGATCCCACAGATGGCATTGTTTCTAATAATGCTAAGACAAAATGACTATATGTAAATATAAAAAAGAAGAGGGAAAAGGGGGCATCCTTGGCGGACAGAACGTTGCACTTTGATACGACTTCCTACCGACTTATTAACAAAGACACTATACCCGTTTTCACCTCGAGAAAACAGCAAGTTTTGCGCATTGTTGATACGCCGCGCTTGGAATAGTTCTCGCCAGATTTGGTTGTCAGAGGCACAGGCGATGCTTTTGGCGTTCGAAACGTGTACTCCTTGATAAGATAACGTCTATCCACTCCAAAAATGCTAATAAATATATCTTAGATTCCCACCTAAAAGGAAAATTAGTAATCATCCGCGAGAAGCTGGACTTTTTTTTCCTATGGTTCTTGAGGTGAAAACAGGTATAGTCGTACATCCGCTATAAGTCATCCGCACGCCTTTGCGTATAACGGAGCCGTGATCTAAAACAGCTAAAAGGACATCATGGGCTACCCGATCAAAAGCTTTTCGAAATCGATTTGAAGCATTGGTACGCCCCTATTCATTACATCACAACACTCCAGCACGCTACGCGCTTTTTGAATGTTTGTGAGAATGGTTCTCCCCTTTATCCCACACCCCTGAGCTGCGGAGCACTAGCTGCTCTGGAAGGATTGGGCTCCCGACAAAACGTGCCGCGGTGAGAGCGGTGCGACGTCATACCAATGACCAATCGCCTCATTGATGTCGCGCAAGAGCCACACGGGACACATTGTGCTCCCTTGTCTTTGTCAGCGTGACCGAGCTCGAATAATTGGTACGCCACGCAGCAAAGTGGGCAAGACCGTGGTGGTGGATGGCCGGTCACTCCTCAACCTGGCGAGCCACAACTACCTCAGCCTGGCCGAGCATAGCCAGGCTCAGAAGGCTTCCTTGGCGGGTCTTCGCAAGTATGGCGTCGGTTCCTGTGGGCCACCGCAATTCTTCGGCACCATGGGTGAGTCGTCGCACGGATGTATAGAGGTTAAGGGCTGTACTCCTTATCACGGGCGGTAGGTTGCGCCACCTAGCCAGTTCTGGTGTGCACTGTGAGAGTACCACGTCCTGTTCCCTGCGTGTTCCTTGCGGTGTTGCGAGTGGGTTCTACGATTGGCGCCGACACTAGGCACTTTTAATAAGATTGGTTTAGAGTTAATGGTATGTTGTGGTAAAAGTTGTCGGAAGAGAACAAAGCTAGTTTTTAGAGCGATAGATTGATTCTGATTCAACCTTTGATTCGTGCTATTTTGCTTGTATTGTTTGAGTATGTGTTGTGTACCCCTGTCTAGAGGTGTGACATATTCGTGTTTGCCGGATAGTCTGGGATGACATAAGGTGTGTCTTACTCTTTCCTCAACTAAAACCCATCCGTGTAAAGAGCAAGGGCTTGTGAAGGAACCACTGGTGATCTTACTTCAAGTCAGGCACATAGCCAGGATTTTGTTGCAGGGGGGGGCGCCCATGACAAAATGCTATATGAGGGGAGGGGGAGGAGGTCCCAGCAAAATGGAAGATTTCGGAGGGGGGGGGCGAAGCCCATGCCCTCCCCCCCTCTTCCTGGCTACGTGCCTGCTTCAAGTACAAACGTATCGTGCTTATCTGAGATGCACCATATGAGGTTGCACAATTGGAGCTCATGCATAGTTGATACGCGATAGGACAAATCAGGCCAGGAAAAGAGACGACGCATTCAAAAGATATCACATCATTCCCAGCCTTTCGAGTGACTCCCTTTTGCTCCAATCACACGTGATTCCTTGTCCTTTTGGTTTATTCTTTCTTGGTACCACCACCGTTACCTCTTTAGTTCATTAAAACATGACAATATTGTTCAGACAATCTGTGCAATGTGGAGGCATGCAGGCTACTATGTATTTCGCTTCCTTGTATCCATTTTTAAGAATTACACAATAGCACGACTCAGCAAAACTGTGGTGACTTTGTTCGTATAGTCAAATAGTCTGTCGTTACGTTAAAGGAGCATTTCCAAGTAATGTAGTGTAGTAACGTTGTAAGTTAGTAACATGCACAGATCATTTCATTTGGACAGCAGTTCACGGCAGTGTTGGGAAGGAGATCTAACCGTGGCGCCTCTAGTGGCTAAATTGAGAACTATGTCGATGGCTGACGGCGACAAACGAATGATTTGTTTGCTTTTTGACGCAGCGCTCGTCCCACGTAGCCGAACGTGGCGTCAGCGTTCGCGGATTTCTTAACTTAGTCTTTCTCGACTGAGCGCGGGTAGAGTGAACTGTGCGGGTGAAAAATTGGCCTCAAGTCGTGCCCAATCCTTTGCCCCACGCTCAATCGCGAAAGACGAAGTGAGAATCCGGTGCAGATGCCTCGTGTTTGTAAACACGGAGCTCTGGAAAAAGAAGCTATAGCGTCCCCTTATGCTGAGCGCAAGTTTGTCTGCTTCCTTGTGGTGGTGCAGAACCAGGGGTTTACCCAGGAATTAAAATTAGGGGGAGGCTAAATATCTAGGGGGGGGCGGGGGGGGGCACTGAGAATAGAGGAGTCGTTGGGAATCAAGGGGGTGCTCTCAGAAAAACGAGGGGGGGGTATACACCCCCCCTTTAGGGGTGTGTAGGGAAATCACTGTGCAGAACGCCGAGCTCTGATTGACTCTGATTGAAGGATAGTCGGTAGACCTCAAGGCAGCTTGCTTCGAGGTCTACCTACTATCTTCAGTCAGAGCCAACCAGAGCTCAGTGTTTTGACGTCGCCACAACGAAGCAGACAAACTTGGCGCTCCGCATAGTTCGATCTCCTTGCCAATAGTCCGAGCTTATTGAGGGGAATCTGCGACGTCTGACGCCGGTTTATCGTTCCTTGGCCGTGCAGACGTCCACTTGGAGCTCGAGGGTCGTCTGGCCGAGTTCGTGGGCGTCGAGGAGGCCTGTCTCTACTCGTTCGGGTTTTCCACCATCTCCAGCGCCATCCCGTCCTACGCCAAGCCGGGAGACGTTATTTTTGCGTAGGTCTACACCATCTCCGCACGATCTGGCCCCCATCCAGGGTGCCTGGAACGGGACCTCGACTGATGCGTTCGGCGTCCCGTTCCACCCGTGCGTCGAAAGCGGTTTCGAAGTGGCGACAAGAGACGTCGCAGAAGCCGGAAAGCATTTTCTCAGGCTAGGCGGCGCAAGCTACCACCCGTTTCAAAGGGCAGGGCCAGTATAATTTATCCATTCATCCGGAGTGTTACGCTGTCGGATGTCGCGATCCTGGTGGTTTGGTCGTAGAAGTTCCGTCAAAAGCACGAGCAAACGCGGGTGTCGCCGTCGTCGCGGCGTCCCAACTTCCGGTTGCCGCAGCTTCCGAGAACTGCCACACTGGAGAGACAGTGGAGAGCGACCTGCGGCAGAACAGGCAGATCCACTGCCGCTGGTGTGACACCGGTGGCACCACCAGGCACACGGCCGGCGACGGCGTGACAGACGCTTCTACCACGTCGTAAAACGAAAATTGAGGGACCACTTTTTTGGACGCGGTACACATATTACCAGGAGAGGGGACATGTTCCAGGCACAATACCCATTTTATGTGTAAAATATTATTGCGGGTTACACGAACATCTGGAGATATTTTTCATAGGGGAGGGAGGAGGGGAGGAGGGGGGGGGCAAATGGTGACTCGCGATAGCCTGCCTGCGTTTCGAAAGGCAGCGACTGTTCCGACCGTTCCATGTTCGCCAAATAATTTCGGGTGTTATTTCGATGTCCGCAACGCAACTTCCTCAACACGTGAAAATATTTTGAAAAAATCACCGCATCTCCACGTGGTGCATGATGTTGATTGGGGCGAAGCTCTGGTGGTGCTGATGATACTGATTTTGGTCGTTTTCATCCATGTCAGAAAGAGAATGTGTGGCATGGAACGTGGTTATATACGCATTTGAGCATTTGACCGCAGCGCCCTCTCGTCTATAAACGTTCGAGCCAATGCATGCAAAGCTTAACGCGATTATATACGCATTTGACCGCAGCGCCCTCTCCTGTATAGACGTTGAGCGGCTACATGCAACGTTTCATCCATGACAGAAACCCCAGCTCTTGAGTTACTACCACATCTCAGAGCCCCCTACTCGTCCCGCAGTCGTGGCCGAGTGGTTAAGGCAATGGACTAGAAATCCATTGGGGTCTCCCCGCACAGGTTCGAATCCTGTCGACTGCGCAAACATATTTTTCTTTTTATGTGAGCACGGACGCCGGACGGACGGACGGACGGACAAGGCTTTACAACGCCTACACACACATGTGGCGGTGCGCGGTGCGTCACGCGACGCGAGTCGTCGTTGTATGGACGCCATCGAGTTTTCCCGCGCCCACAAAACAAGCTGCTGATCTCGCGCGCCATAGCAAGCCGGCCTTCTGGGACCGATCGAGGCCGTCAAAACCTGAATGCAGTCCGTTTCACCTTACGATGGACCGCAGCGGACGCTACGAGCCATTCCAATAGCCGTGTGGAGTGTCACGCGAACTTCCTGAGGACGCAGCAATGCGCGGTATGCGTAGTCACGTGATTTGTACGCAGTGCTCGCTTCGCTGGGATGGCTGCTAAGGTCCGCTGCGGTCTATCGCGATTAAGTCATGTTGAGCAGAAAAGTAACCTCACGGGAAAATCTTTACACACACACACTTTAATAGAATGTAATAAAAATATTATGTTTGTTTTAAAGTCAGAAAACCAAGAAGGGCGAGGGAAGTATTTAGTTTTCTAGGCTAGGTGGCGCGAGCTGCCGCCCGTTATAAATATAGCCATTAGCATTCATCCATCCATTCGGTTGAGGGATACCCAAAACTGGGCGGAGCTGAACGGAGCGACGCAACGACGCGTCGGAAGCCATGTGTCGCGAACCGTCCGGTGCGGCGATTCGGAGCCAACCATTTTCCCAGCGGTTCGCACGCCTGACCGGAGGCTTGACGCGCACAGGCTGGTTGCACTAGGGAGTTTTAGTAGACCGTGTTTCCCCTACGCTAACCCTCCGCTACGAAGAAATCCGCCACTGCGCCTGCGCGCCGATGGCCTTGGCTGTAGAGTTCGGGCATGTGGCGGTGCGCGGTGAAGGAGATCTCCTTCACCGCGCACCGCCACATGTGTGCGTGTAGGCGACGGGGGGATATCCGCTTCCCCGAACTGCCCGAACCACGAAGCGCCTCCTCGCCCGATCGGTCCGAAAGCCACGTGACAACATGACCTTCGCGCCATCCGTGCTGATTGGCTGCGGCCCTCCGAAAATCGCACAGCCGTGCGGCGATATCTAGCAAGTTGGACGCACGCCGGCGCCGGACGGAGGCCCCGTCCGACGCTCCGCTGCGACGAAAACCCTCGCCCTCGGACGTCGTTCCGGCGGTTCGCACGCCGAATCGGACAGTTTGGACGCGCATGTGTTTCGCGCTGGCTAAATATCAGTGCGTCATATTTTAACCGGACGACGCGGAAACCACCTCCACCGACGGGGGCGACCCGCGGTACCGAAAGCGCGCAAAATGTGACGTCTTAGGTCCTGGGCTTACTACTGGTCAGAGCCGCTAAAAGCTTCTTTTTAGTCGAAATACAAAATATAAATGGCGCGAAACGTTTAAATTATTTATAAGAGTAGTTTTTGTTCAGTATTTTAGATCAGAAAAGAAACAAATGCAGTTTATAAAGTACGGAAACAAGAAATGATCCGTCGACATACCCGCCACCAAGCGGTGGAAAAGGCGGCGCATACTAGAAAGGAGTAGTGGGATCAGGCGCCGACACGGAAAGGTCCCGGATGTACGCGGCGGCGCTGCGGCCGTAGGGACCGAAGGACCCGACCGGCTCTGAGCGTTCCCAAGGCCTTCGGTGAGCTGCTTTGTCTGGCGGTTTGGCCGTTTCGCGGTATGGCAGCGCGAAGTGGCTCCCATTCTGAACTGATCTTTACCCCGTGTTTGCTGTCGTTTGTGGCCAATGAAGTGTCATGCCGAATTTGTGTTTAATCGCGTAGCAAATGCAATGAGAGCCGCTCTAGCTGCCCGCTACATACAGCCTATCCAGAACACGCTTCAGTGGCGCCCTCTCGCGCCGTCGACACGGAGTACGGCAGCCGTGAGCGCTCGCTCAGCTCACTACCCCTCGTCTAGTTCACGGCCACTCAAGCAACCAAGGACGTCATGAAGGAGGTTATTTTTTGCTTGTTTTTGTAATTTTAATTTGCCTATAACTTTTAAAATAAAGCGAAATTCGAGAAAAGAAAAGTGTCATTAAGTTACTACGTTCAGTGCGCTCAGGTTTGGTGCAAATTAAAAATTAGTAAAAACGCCATTGCAGGGCCCCTTTAAAAACCCGTTGAATTCGTACGGTTTTTCAGAAAGCCGTAAAATGCTTCGCGTGCGTTCTATCGTTCTGCAATTTGTTGATTTAGTGTTTTTCGACGATGCTGAGCAATTTTGGAATTGAAACCATGCCCTTAATCCCAATAATAAAAAGTTAAATACGCAAAAATAGTTAACAATATAATTATCTCGGACATTAATAATTTTCCTAAAAAGGCCCCTGGCCCAGGACCAAACGGACACAAGCATTTTTTTGGTGCGACGCGTAGTTTTTGTAATATCGAATTTGTCCACCTTTCGTGAAACACCATGATATATATATATATATATATATATATATATATATATATATATATATATATATATATATATATATATATATATATATATACATACACAATGACTAAAAAAAAAGACTTGCTTGCGGGCAGTGTTGCGGTTGGACGCGCGTTTTCCGAAAACAAATGTCGCGCAGTCGACTGCAGCTTTTATGACCTTTCTGTAATGTGAATACCCCTTAAAGGGATACTGAACCGAAATTTGAAATTTTCAAATTTCGTTCGGAAATGGGTCAAGCATGACGTGTAATAACCGTAATTCATAATCGCAGGTTTGTATTTTGAACGATTGGCTATATTTTTCGTTCCAAACGGTGCACTCGAGCGAGCGCTCGAAGAGAAGCGAACGGAGGGGCGCGATGCGTCATGGGATATCCGGCGCAAACAAAAACAGAAAGAAAAGTTTCCCCGCATTCGTGACGTAGCAAGGCTGGCGGGATTATGAGCTTTGCCCTTGGTGGCGTTGTCAGCGTTGTGGTGGCGTCAATAGCGTCATCGCGTTACAACCGAGCCGTTCGAAGTGCCCGTGGGGTGACGAGCGTGTGGCTGGCCCAAGAAGCACGTAGCTTCCACAGCACTGTCAGCTTAGGGCTGAACGGGGTGGGAAAGCAACTTTTGTCCGAGTTTTGAGCGACTGGCTAATCTTCTAGGGGAGAATGGCTGCATCCGGCTGCACAAACGAGGGTCCGAGAAAGAGGAGAGTCCACCCTTTCCGTCTTCTTGGACTGTTTGGTTCAATTCGCGATTTGTGAGTTGGGGAGGAAAGCTAAGAAGGAAAATGTTGAAATGCCAAAGAGCGGCGCTGCGCCAGAGGAATCTGCTACGTCACGACTACGTAGCAGATTCCACAACGTTGCTAGACTACCTCCCAAATAGGCTCCGCATGCATCCACCAGGTGCACATTGGAAGATCGTTTATTTAGCTTTAAAATTAGTTTTCTTGTGCCTTTCAACGGAAGACTGGTGTTTTTGAGGTTAGGGTGCAACATGCAACACATTCAAGCTAGAAAATGAGCGCTGAAATTTCGTTTCCCTACCCCTTTAAAGGGATACTACAACGAAATTTCGGCGCTCATTTTTTGGTCTATATGTGTCCAAAAGAGCAGTATCACATGGAACATACCAATATCTTGTTAAAAAAGTCTCGAAAAGGAATTTTAAAACGAATTAAACGATTAGCAAAGAGCACCTGGTGGATGTCGCTAACGCCTCGTTTGTAATGTCTCGTCTAGGAACCTTGAGAGCTAGTGACGGAAATCGTCTCGCCTCCGGCCACGACGAGAGAAGGGGGAAGGAGGAACTCCCTTCTTCCCGAGAATCCTTTTGTGTGTCGCAGAAGTCGCTATTGTCCCCCTACAAGATTATAGAAGATTAACCCGTCACTCAAAATTCGTACAAAAGCAGCCGCTTCGGTGGCTGGACCGACTAGGCCATCCTCTCGACGTCAGCCTCGCCGTAGCTTTGCTCGTTTGAGACGATTTACGTCACGATTGCGCTGGGCCTTCTCCGAGCGCTTGCCAGAGTGGGCCGTTTATAACGAAAAATACAGCCACCAGTATCAAAATACAAACGGGCGATGGTCATTTACGGATATTGTGGATCATATTCAACCTATATTTGAACACGACGGGAATATTTCAAATTTCGTTGAAGTATCCCTTTAAAGGGGTATTCACACGAGGGAGAAATCCCGGGGATTTGTCCCCGGCACGCGCGCATCACAAGATGAAAACGCGAGGCTTTTGCACATCGCAAAGCCTGACGTTTTCGTCGTGGGATGCGCGTGCCGGGAGAAATCCCCGGGATCTCTCCCTCGTGTGAATACCCCTTTAAAATTGTTAGGAATGCAAAAGAGCTTCTCAGTACTGTACGTACATTGGCTATCAGGCAGCACGTAACGTTTGCTTGGTTGTGCTAAACATTACAGAATGCGGCTCCTTTGATTTTCATTATTCATTTAACGTGTTTTCTATAGACCAAGGAACTGAATCTCGTGTCATTAAATTGGCAGTTGATGGGATGACATTTACTGTCAGAAAATGCGTGTACCGTATCTCATAGAACCGTGCCGCAGACTGCAATATAAGAAAATTGCTTAAGACATTTATTTTTTTAAGTTGTTAACGTTTAACAAGATCAAATGAAAGAACACCCGTAACTGTTCTAAAGCAAAAGCCTAAAACAAATGGCATCTTGCACGCGCGTTCGTCAACCCTTTATCCTGCTTACTTACTTCTCTTCGAATCTTTTATACGGGGAAGGCGTCGCGTACGGCGCGTGGAACAGATTCCTGCAATCTTCTTGAAGCTTGGGTTGCCGTTCTCCATTTTCTATTCCAATTCTCTCGTCGTTATGGGGAGGCGCGTATGGTCTGGACTCCCGAAGAGCAACGCGCCTCCGAATAGCAACGGCGGGTACGGCAACGAGAATGTCAGCGGCGGCGACAGGCGGCACGTGTGTGGTGGTCATGGTGACGAAATGTACTTTCGTCACCATGACCACCCATCAAGACAATAAACGTGTCCGTACCTTTGTTCGAAATGCTGTGTCACGTCTGTGTCGAGTGCTGAACAGCTTCGCTGGTCACCCACCTTCACAGAGTGGAATGGCTCCCAATTTGATTTCACCACACGCAATCGAAGTCGCAGAAACAATTAAAGAAAAACGAACAGTGTTCACCCCTCAACTCGCAGCCAGAACAAGCGGCCATGGGATCTGGAGCCGATTATATGCCGCCAATGTTGATCATAACCACGCGCTGGGGTTGGCAAGGCACAGGACACGCGGTGCGAGTTCTAGATCTATTGTTTTGCTTCGGCTACTGTCGTCATTGCAGCGATTGGACACGGGCCACTACCCGAATGCTTCTCGAGCTATCGACTATCACAAGCCCAAATCGAGCGCCCACGCAATGCTCGGGCCCAATATATAAGCCGCATTGAAATATCGTCACTGGGAGGTACTGGACCGCCCAGCTACGTCAACAAGTTTTGCGAAGGAGAGATCGAATGAAAACGCTTGCTTTTGTCCTTGAAATTCCACCGCAACAAAGGAGTTTCTTGGCCAGTGGCGTTGTGTGCGATTATCCTTGAGTCCCACCAATGCCAGTAAGCTCGTGTAAAGTGAAAATATTCCACACATTTTGCTTTTTACAGCGGAGCTGTTAAGGACAAGGCTCCCCAGGATCGTGTCCGTGTATGTCGACACAAAACTACCTGGACAGCTACCGCCATCTATAAGCGACGGCGGCAAGCACACAACCAGTATGGTTTCCGCCGTCGCTCGTGAGATGGCGGCAACCTTTCCAGCTATAATAGAAGAATGGATAGTTGGGCGCGTTGGTGGGAATTCATCGTAGGAAACAGCGCGAAAAACAGACGACGACGAAGAAGAAGCACACAGTGTATCGAGTACAGCTCCGCTGGTCTTCCTTCTTCACGAGAGTGGAATGGCTGAACTTTTTTTTTATTATGTTTACTCGATCAAACTTTTTTTTCCACTTTCCGCCTCTCCAAATGAAGATACATCGGTCATCTGAATGTTCAGACGGCGTCAAACTGGTTTGCAGCCTGTAGCTCTGCCACAGACGGAAAATTTATCCGGCGCTAATAGACCGGTAGCTTGGACACTTTACGCGTCGCGTCACAGGCCTCGACAGTGGCGCTGCAGCGGATTCGAACTGCCCCTCCACTAGCGTAGCACTGTCTGCAGAAGTTGCACGTCACTGACCTCGCTAAGTGATCTGTGTGACGCTGTTTCAACTCCTACCTCGCAGGGACGAGGAGGTCTGCTACGCGGTGCAGACGGGGCTGAAGGCGTCGCGCAGCACGGTGCGCTACTTCCGCCACAACGACACGGAGGACCTGGAGCGTCTGCTCCTGGAGCAGCAGGAGCGGGACCAGGCAGATCCCCGCAAGGCGAGCGTGACGCGGCGCTTCCTGGTCGTGGAGGGGGTCTACGCCAACACCGGGGACCTGTGCCCCCTGCCCAGGCTGGTGGAGCTGCGGGCTCGCTTCCGGCTGCGCCTCTTCCTCGAGGAGTCCTGCTCGTTCGGCGTGCTCGGCAAGACCGGGCGCGGCGTGCGGGAACACTTCAACGTGCCTGTGAGTTTTCGCTCGCAAAGCGTACAATGCATCTCTACGACGAGGGAAAACAGGACTCGCGGAAGACTGAATTGTTAAATAATACCTGCAGTTCTTGTTCGGTCTATTGGCAGAGTGCGCGAACTACAGGGGCGCTTCTCTAGCTATCATCATCATCGTTTGTGACGTCACGGGAAGGACAGACTGGGACAGAGCGCGCATGCAGATCTTGGATCCCTCGGCTGGTCAGCTCGCTTCATGCGCTGTTCGGGTAACGCGCGGCAAAGCCTGTTTCACGCGTTGTGTTTACAGTATTTGGTGAAGTGATATTTGTAGTACGACATTTTGCCAAAGTTTGAAACCGTGATTTGATTTGATTTGATTTGATTATCGGTTTTAATAGCGCAGCGGTAGCTAAGGCCATAGTGCGCCAAAACTATGGCCAAAGAAAAAACAGCGGTGATATTTAGTTAAAAGTGAGGCATTCCCATACAAAAATGGTCTATGGTATCACCTCCTATGGCCCTCTATGGTCGGCCATAGAAATCTATAAAGACAGCTACAGCCAGCTATAGAAAAATCTATGGCCCTGTGTCTAAAGACTGGGAACCAATAAATTTTCGTTACCCGCCTATAGAAAATTACATGGCCCCATGTCTAAAGACAGCGAGCCAATAAATGTTCTTTACCCGCCTATAGAAAATTCTTTGGCCCCGAGTTTAAAAAGTGAAAAACAATAAATTGCCTTTACCCGTCTATAGAAAAATTTATGGCCCCGAGTCTAAAGACTAAGAACCAATAAATTTTTTTCCACGCCTATAGAAAATCACTACCGGCTCTTACTTTTCTTAGTAAAAACACTCCACGTTAGAAAATTAAATCGATACTAAATTTCTGTAATGCCGGTGACAAACCATGACTCAAGATATGTTCTCTGCTGTTGTGACGAGTCGTGAAAACCAGTAATATTGTTTGTTTGTAAAAATTCATTAAAATACTTGTGCAACAATTAAAATTAATTATTACCCCCAAAAGTGAAAATAAATTACACTGGCGTCGAATACTGCAATCAAGCAATAGCTTGATTGCAATCTTCAGCACCAGTGTATTGCTTATCATCACCGGACATCAACGTGATTCACCAAACTTATTAAAAGGTGATTAATCAATTTTAGTTAATAAGCCTAATGATCTACATTTGCTTTTTCAGGTGTTGAATTAAGAGATGGTGGCTATTCCAAGAGGCAATTCGAATAATGTATTGGTACGAGTAATATTCGCTCTGCCTCTCCATGTTTTTGCGACAAATGATGGGTCACCGGAAAGTCGGATTCAAAAATTAGACTGCCATATATACAGCTAGTGCGAACGTTCATAAGAAGTGAGGGGTCGGTGTCAGCCGTTCGTGCTGTTCTACTGGGTAGTGTTCTGCTTGTGTTCTGAGTATTCTGTGTGTTCAGACATGTATGTATATCTACCATAGCGTTCACAAGTCAAAAAGTAAAATTTTTTTTAGAGTCTGCTGGCTAAAGAGAGCCGTAGAGTAGTAAGCCATGGAGAAGTCTTTAGCCAACCATTAGACAAGCTTAAAGAGCGCTATGGCTGGACAGTGATAGGGCCATAGACAAAGCTAAAGAGGCCCATAAAGGCGACTATAAAAAATGCTAAAGACAGCCATAGAAAATTCTTTAGCTAATTGGGCCAAACAGCTAAAGCTGACCATACAAAGAATTTTCTATAGCCGACCATAGGACATTTTGTATGGGTTATATGAGAGTCGAAAATGCCCGATGAAATGCAGACAATACAAAAAAAAATCCCCTAACGTAAATGCGCTGTAATAGGCCAATACTGTTAAGGAAGTTAAAAACTTGAATATGAGGAAAAAGAGGCTCCTCTCCCAACAAAAGGGCAGGGTGGAGTGGGATCTGTTCCCTAAAAGACCGTGAGAAGTTGGTGCGACGCTCCTGATGATATTTCGGATATTCAATGAGAATATGCAAGACAGAGAGTGTTTCATCGCATTCTTCACATATTCGAGCATCCTCTGTTCGCAGAAGGACGCCATCTGTAAGGTGAGTGTGGCTAATGCTCAGGCGACATAGTACAACTTCATAAAAACGCTCTTTATGTCGGCAACTGGCCCATTCAGAAAGAACAGGTTTCACGCGATGGAGCTTATTATGATCTTCAGTAGCCTATTCCTCCTGCCATTTCTTTTGAATCGACCTTTTTCAATAATGGCCTGTAATCCAGGTATGGGATGCAGGTAACTCTCTGTTTCCATGTCCTGACATGTTCTAGCACCTTTTTCGGCCTCCTCATGTCCGGCTATACCGACATGGCTAGGCACCCAACAAAAATGTATGGTGCAGTTAAAATTTTGTTGCGTATTTCCAGAATAAAAGCATTTCTTGATCTGTCTAGGGATGCAAGTGCACGGAGTGCACTGAGAGAGTCTGAGAAAATTACGGCGGCTTTGATATTCCTTTTGACGATAGTATCATCAGCTACCAGTAGGGCATATGACCCTGCAGAAAAGATAGTGGCTTGGGTGTTGAGCCGCTTTACAATACTGCATGACGGCCCGACTACAGCACAACCAACACTGCTGCTCCCCTTCGTTCCATCCGTGTAAAACTGTACAAGAATTTTGTAGTTTTCGGAGATTTGGAAGAACTCTTGCCTAAGATCTTCAGCTGGTACATTCTCCTTGTCATACTTGTAGAGAGAAAAATTGTTCGGAATAGCTTCATGTTCCAGGGTGAAACTGGGCTGCAAGGCAGCGCTGCTATCGGACTGGATATGTATATTGCGAAACTATTGGCATCCGATTTAAGTCGCAGAGAAAAACGAGGTATAACAGAAGGCTTGTTCTGGTACGTCCTTTCAGACCGCGTGTCCAGAAACACTTCCGGATGTCGAGGCACGGAGCGAAATCTTAAGTGATATTAAAGGCCCAAAAACAGACGTCTTTTTTCAAGAGAGTATTCGATAGATTCAGCGTAGAGTCTGAGAACTAGAGATGTCCGGAAAGCACCTGTTGCAAGTCGTAGTCGCAGGTGGTGGACAGGATCCAAGATCCGAAGAAGAGTCGGGCGTGCCGAGCCGTACACCATACAACCGTAATCTAATTTCGATCGAACAAGGAACTGATACAAACGCAGCAGGCACCTTCTGTCACTACCCCAGAACTTGTGAGAAAGAACTTTTAAAATATTCAATGCTGCTGTCAAAATTCCGCAGTGAAAAACAAAAGGTCAGTATTTTCATTTCACTATTTCACTTGTTCGACAGAGCAAAGAGATTGACCTGATGTGCGCCACCCTCGAGAACGCCATCGGGTCTTTCGGCGGATTCTGCTGCGGCACCAGGTTCGTGGTGGATCACCAGGTGAGAACCAACGGTGCAAACAGTTTTTTTTTGTCGCTGTCTTGTTTTTATTTTTTTTTTTCACGTGTTGCTTGCGTTTTTTTTCTGCAGCGCGTTTCGGGACAGGGTTACTACTTTTCGGCATCCCTACCGCCACTTCAGGCATCCGTCTCCGTCTGGGCTATAGACCACCTGACCAACCATCCAGGTATACGTTCGCCTCCTGTGCCCGAAATTCGTTTAGCAACGTTGTGGTCGGCGAAGGTACCCGATATGCAAGTTTGAGTTGGATAGCGAACGACTCGATCGGATAAGTGTTTCGTGTTTCTGGTATAATTCGTTCTCGAGGTAGCTCGTTCGGTTATCGAGAAGTGACTGAGCTAGATATGTCCAATAATCTGGGTGGGAAGAAAACTTCCCCGTACACTTCTTCGGCTAGACGGTGGGAGGTATTCAGATTTCCGTACCTGAAGTGGAAGGTTCACTTGATGTTTATTACAGCGGAGCTGTTAAGGGCTACTTTCCCCAGTATCGTGTCCGTCAGCAAACAAATGATGACACCAAACTCTGGACAGCTACCGCCATCTGTGAGAGACGGCGGCCACCTTTCCAGACTTTCCACTCTGGCTTGCCGACTAGCGGCCGGCCATTACTTCATTCCCACCATAGTACAGCCTCGCTGGTCTTCCCTCTTCACCAAAGTGGAAAGGCTGAAAGTTTTTTTTTTCTTTTTATATCGTCCTTCACTGTTCTGCCTTTCAGAAATCTTGGCTACACTGCGCCGGAACTGCGTCCTGATGCACGAGAAGCTTAAAGGGTATGTTTCGAGGACCTCCGTGGCCGGCATCTTTCTTCGTTTATGAGGACCGGTGAGCTAGAGTATGAGTTCTCGAACTGTGTTCCCTCATGAACCCAGAGATGCCACAAAGGGCGCTCATCGGTTTCCCATGGCTCCCAAAGCTCCTGGACCGTCCCTCCCACGAAGTGAAGTGTTTTCCCAGCTTGAGCTCCGTTTTAGCAGATCTCAGGCACCATCGATCCATATACCACAGGGAGTTTCCAGAAACGGGAGCATGCACAATCGCTCCTGCGAAAACTGCGCATCGCACAGATACAAAGTTGATGCCGTATAGTGGTCTGTGTCCAAGGGCCCAGGAAGGAACATGGTTAGCATTCAATATAATTGTGTAATTTATTAATTTTGAATAATTAGCTTGTTAATTAGTGATTTTAAAGGCACGGGTTTAATTAGAATCTTGCTGGGCAGCGTCAAATACTACTAAATACACCTACCTTACCATGATGTAAGGCAAGCGCAGCATTTTACGGCGTTCCGAAAAATTGTTCCATTTAACGGGTTTCTGGGTTTCGGCGTCTTATCGGAGCGCACCTCCGCGCGGGCAATCCTGCCCCTTGTGTCCAAAACGCGCAACGTGCGTGCGCCGCCACACATCGCATTTAGAATAGGCTAGATAAAGGCCGGTTCACACATACAGCGGAGCGCTAAGTTAGCGCTACGTGAGCGCTCGAAGGAGCGCTCATGTGGCGCTTCCTAGCGCGTGATGTAGCGCTCGGTTAGCGCTTCAGTAGCGCTCTGTTAGCGCTTCAGAAGCGCTTTGTTAGCGCTCCAGTAGCGCTACAGAAGCGCTTTGTTAGCGCTCTCACGCTCCTTGTGCCGTGCTTGCTGCTGCGGAACAGCGCGTGCACGGCGATTTCTTTGTTGTTGTTTTTGCCTTTGGCATTGAAAGAAGAGGAAGTAAAAGAGCCGCTCTCCAAGCAAAGGGTTGGGCAGACGATCCAGAGTCATGGACTCTGAGCGACTAATTGATTGGGTACGACCTCATCGCTTTCTATTCGATATGCGTGACCCTTGTTTCAAAGACACGCAGTTAAAAATAATCGCCTTCGAAAGAGCTCTGTGTCTCGGTCCCTCAGCCTAGGAACAAGGTTCGCCGGGTACCCGTCGGTATCTCGGTGGCGAAAGATTTCGCGCACCCAGAAGGCTCTTATGGGCGTTAAGCCGTCCACACACATATGCACTAATCGCGTATGTAACAGCATTTGTCGCGTTTCTATTTCAGCATCCCACATGCATGTCCCCCATTGTGCTGCTGATGCACACCCAACCACAGGAACCGGAACCGCAGTGCACGCGCTAATCCGCAGCACCGCGGTACAAGAAGCGCTACTGAAGCGCTAACAAGGCGCTACTGGAGCGCTAACAAGGCGCTACTGGAGCGCTAACAAAGCGCTACAAAAGCGCTACTCGCGCGCTATATTAGAACGAAGTCACGCGCCAGGAAGCGCCACATGAGCGCTCCTTGGAGCGCTCACGTAGCGCTAACTTAGCGCTCCGCTGTATGTGTGAACAGGCCTTTAGAAAGCCTCCCGACTGTCACACGAGCTTTGCCTTTTTGACGTCGCTGCCAGTGTGAAGACGCACCTTTACGTACGATGCACGGTGGCGCAAGCGCGTTGCGCGTGTTAGACACAAGGGGGCGGGATCGCCCGTGCGAAGATGCGCTCCGATAAGGAACCGAAACCCGAAAACATGTCAAATTAGCATTTTTTTTTAAATGCCGTAAAATGTTGAGCGTGCCTTACATCATTGTAGCGTGGATGTATCTAGTAGTTTTCGATGAACCCCATCGCGATTCTAATTGAAAGCACACCTTTAAAATCAATAATTAACAAATTAATTACTCGAGATTAATTAATTACCCGATTATATTGAAAGCTAATCATTTTCCTTAATGGGCCTTTTGACACAGTTCACTACGACATGAACCGTTTTTATTTGCGATGCGTAGCTTTCGCAGGAACGATTTTGCCCTGGTTTTGTATGTATGTGCAAGCACTCCCTGATATGTGCATTGTTGTTTGCAAGCTGTGTAGGCATCTGCACTGTTTTGTTGCATCAATGCCTCAACCGACAATCAAGAGCGACGGGGATTCCTCAAGATATAGAGGGATTAGAACCCCTGTGGTATAGAGGAACCATGAAGCTTTAGGGGTCATAAATATGTCGTCTGCTGTGTTCAATGTTTTTAGAAACTGAGGGCTTTCCTAAACCACGACAATTTAGGGGCATTTTCTGAGGATTCCAAGGTATTTAGAGGAACTGAACAACTGTGTCAGTGTTCAATTAGTATAATTATTAATAACATACTTGTTTCGAACTACCCGGACAGCCTGCCGCAACTGCGTCTGGGAGGGGACGACGTGTCGGCCATCAAGCACCTCTACGTGGCCGGCGAACGGCCCCGCGACGTCTGCAACGGCCTCCTGGATCAACTGGTGCAAAGGGTAATAATGACAATTAAAACAATAACAATATTAATACTCCTCACTCGCTCGCGAGGGCCACGGACCCACATCTTGTCCGCAGCGTGCACCCAAACAACCATGGACAGTCAAGGACGCTCATAAAGGGTGTCATAAATCCCAAGGCTGGCTCTAAAGTCAGCCGGAAGTGTCGGCACCTGTACGTAGCGATTTCAAACTTTCGTCAAAAGTGTATTTTAGTGGTGCGTTTTACCTCATGGAATTTCAGGGCGTGGCGCTCTTCCTGCGAAAAATGAGACCAACAAACGTGTAAGGGTTAATGGCGGTCGTCGACGCAGAGGACCGAGTCAGTGAGAACTGGAAAAAATCAAAAGTGAAGCTAGTACACAAAGGGAAATAAACGGACCCAAAAGACGTGGCAGCCTACAGACCGATAACATTAAAAAGTAACGTCTGCAAGTTGTTTACCAGTATAACTAACCATAGACTGCAGAATATTTGTGAAAAAAGATTTGTACAATGTTAAAATGGATTCCGGCCAACCAGAAGAACAACCGACAACCTATTCACTTTAACCCAGGCAACTGAACTGAAAAACATACAGAACTCCAAGTTGTATTTGGCGTTTTGGATATGGAAAAAGCGTACGACGCAGGACCACATCTCTCTGGATAAAAATGAGGAAAAATGTGTTTGAGGAGAAAAGCGCACAACTCTTGAAGAGCCTGTACAGGGAATGCAAGGCGTGCTGCACAATAGGACAATACTGATCAAGGCCAATGCCGATCACTATTGGGCTGAGACAGGAGGCCCCCTGTCACTAACGCTGTTTAATCCTAACATCAACGACCTCCTCAGGCGAATGGAGGAGGAGGAGCCGGGCTGCGTCTCAGCACAATCACCAAAGATGGAGACGAAGAGTACACACGCATCCGATGCCATGGCCTTCGTGGACGATGTGGTGCTCATAGCAAAGACGGCAGCAGATATGCAACACCTGACGAGCATCTCTACAGAAGAGGCATCTAGGGACAGCTTTAAATTCAACGTTAAAAAAAACAGTCCATAATGAGCTTTAATACAGAGGGTGACCAGGACTTTTATCTGTAAAACGAGGTAGTAAAAAAATATATATATACAAGACCTTGGTGCAACAAAACATCCGATGAGGACTATCTGGCCCAACATGAAAGAAATGTAATTAGAAAATCAAACCAACTGACAGTGTGGCACTTTGCCAGACACTTATACAACAAGTATTCGGTGGGCAGAATTCTGTGGAAAACGCTCGCAGTGGTCGCTACGCTACGCCAAAGGCGCGCTCACGTACAGCGCGGCCAGCATCAAAACTTGGACCGACACCGGTACGAGCTGTGGAGGTGGCTGCTGGGGGGTAAGCAGCTCCACGGCAAACGCAGCAGTGACGGGCGAGATGTGCTGGTCCACGCACCAGACCAGAGAGGCCAGGTCCAAGCTACAATACATGGGAAGACTAAACTTCCTTCCGCCGGAGAGCTACGCACGAAGGATGCATTATCACATTAGATACAACGGAACGAGGACAATATGGATAAATAAGCTAAAAGCCACGAATTCCCAATTCAGGCGGGGTACGGCGAGGCAACAGTCGACCACAGAGAGAGAATGAGCCCAAACGATTCGCGACGAGGTGACACAGGCCGAAACCCAGCAGTGGCAGAGGGCGACCCAGAGGAAACAGAGCCTCGAGTTCTACCGAAAGCATAAGAGTGAGCCAGCCTCATACCGCCAATACAGGGGGGACAGAGCCAGCGCCCTGCTTTTTCAGGCACGAACGGGCTGCCTCCTGACCCAGAGCCGGAGGTGCGAAATGTATTAAATGTAATAAAATAAAATAAAAAGGTTCACTTGAAGTCCACGGCCATCGAGAGGTTCCGTATTGCGATGCAAATCTCTCCTACATCACCAGGCGGCACTCCGTGTCTTATATATCTTTCCGTGCGCCATCGTCGTCTGCGTCCGTGAGACCCAGGGCACACTCTAAAAAAAGAAAGCGTCGATTTAACTCTTTTTGGAGTGTAAATGGCTTGTCACAGAATCCACTCTTTTAAAGAGTAACTATAACTCTTCGGAGGCAAGTGTATGTTTAACTCTCCCATAAAAGTGTTCACTTAACTCTTCTATAGAGAGTAACTCCAATACTTTTGAGAGAGTTAGGGTTACTCTTTTGATGTGTAAGTGTAAGAGTTAACTTCACTCCTTTGTGTAGAGTAACTATAACTCCATGAGAAGTGTTGCCTAAACTCTTTGATGAGAGTAAATTTTACTCCTTTGTGTAGAGTGACTATAACTCTATCAGAAGTGTCGCCAAAACTCCTTGTTGACGAGTGAAGGATGCTCTCCAGAAAGAGTTACCTTCATTCCTTCGTGTAGAGTAACTACAACTCTATTAGATTGTTGCCTGGACTCTGTATTCAAGAGTTACGCGTACTCACCAGGAAGAGTTACCCTCACCATTTCGTGTAGAGTAACTACAACTCTATTAGAAGTGTTGCCTAAACTCTGTACGCAAGAGTTAAACATGTTCTCCGGGAAGAGTTGAATTCACTCGTTTGTGGAGAGTAACTAAAACTCCATTAGAAGTGTTGCCCGAACTCTGTATTTAAGAGTTAAGTACGCTCTCAAAGAAGAGTTGTTATATCCTTTTTGTGGAGTAAATGCAACTCCATTAGAAGTGTTGCCTACATTCCGTATTAAAGAGTTAACTATGCTCTGTAGCAAGAGTTAATGTCACATAACAGCACACTAGAGCAATTTGTATGACCCCTCCTTAGAGAGCACTTAACTCTTTAATACAGAGTTTAGGCAACACTTGGAATGGGGCTGTAATTACTCTACAGAAAAAAAAATGTGTACAGTAAGTACAGCCCTATTTGATGTGTTGCCTAAACTCTGCATAAAAAAATTAGCACCCTCTTAAGGAAGGGGTCACACAAGCTCCGCTATATTATACAGTAAAATGTGGTTTTTATTGCGTTGTTGAGTGTAAGTTAACCCAGTGAAAAGTAACGTAGCCGCCTGAAAACAGAATTAGAAGAACGGAAGTGTAAAATTGGCATTGTTGGTAAAAAAAAAACTTGCTGAAAAAAATTTAAAAAGTAACTTTTTTAGCAATTGACATTTCTAGCCTGTTGAAGTGCGACCACTGCACTTTTCATTTTGCAATTATTCTATGGAATGTCAATACCTCCCTTGATTTCACTGTAATTTGGAATACTTTTGTCCTTACTGTAGGAGTTGTTGCGTAGGGAATGTGGAACTGCTACTGAAAATGACATAAAATATAGAGCATGAGCCTGCACAGAGGCTATAGGTTCTCATGAAAAGTCAGCATAGAAAGAAAACAGTAGAATAGAGTTTAATAAACCAAGACTTTTATTTCAGCACATGGCAAAAAAGGCAAAATGGCACACAAACCTCCTCTGGCTAACAAGTTTTTAACTTCGTGATCAAGTCTAAAGCCAAGCCGGACTTTATTTTGTACTTCAAACCAACGAAGTGCCCAATCACAGTGAGTGACTGGCTTGCTTTTTGACGGTAAGAAATGTCGTGGACTCCGTGCAATGCAAGAACGAGCGCTGCACCAGCCACAATATCCGTCACCTCAAAGGAGTGATCCTCCAACACCACAGTTATGGCACTTGAGTCCTCATCGTTGATTCGCATCACCGGACAGGTCGATCGGTCGTGTCCCTCCTCCTGTGAAGAATGAATGCTTAAATGTAGAGTCAGCATTATTAAAAGAGAGAAAACAGCTCGCTAAATGCCCTTAGTTAATACCAGTGCACTCATTTGCGAGACGATAGAACATTTTCAAAAATCCCAGGAGGCATTCATAGGATGCGCTCCAATAGTTGGCTGGGACTTGCTTTCTTGCCGATTGAACAAGAGTCCCAACCGAACACTAAGGCGGCACTCATTGCTAGCTCGCTCAGCCGCAACCATCCAAAACCGTCCGTATCCCTTCTGATATGAACACCTAAGAGAAAGATAATTAAGCCACATCTCTCTCTCTCTCTCGCTGTATTTGTTTTCCTTTGTATGCAATGGCAGCCATAAACGATTGCATTTATTTATGGCATCCCCAAGTTTGCACCCCATCGGAAGAAGGGGGCAAGGGGAGGGGCAGTTCCCCCCCCCCTTCTCCCTGACTTTTGGAACAATTATAGCAATCAATATGAGAGAGAGGGACAGAGTTTAGCTTCCCTGCACATCACCCCTCCACATTCCAAACAGTAGCAAATCAGCTGGCCTCTGCCCATAGCGGTGAAAGACATAGCTCTATATAGACTAGACTGAGAGGTGGGATCATGCAATTTCTTAACATCTGCATTTGTCCAAGTGGCATGCAATATGTTAGGAAGATTTTTATAGATAAATTAGTGTGAACAACCTATTGGGTTTTAGTGCTGACTGCCGTATATTAGAGTTTATTTCACAACTTCAGAAAGGATGCTAGCGAATGCAAGTAACATCTAAGTTTGGGGAGACCATTCATTAAATACTGTAAAACCCTTTAATTTCGCGGCCCCTTTTTTTCGCGAATCGGTCACAGTGGACAGAATCGCGGCCACTAAATTTCGCGAATTCCAGATGCCTGCATTGAAATTCTTAAAGATCGAAATTTTCGCGTGCCCTTAAATTTCGCGAATTTTTCAATTCGCGAAATTTGCGAAAATTAAGGGCTCGCGAACATTAAAGGGGTGCTGAAGCATAAATTGAAATTCTCAAACTTTCGTTCGGAAATGGGTCAAGCATGACGTGTAATACCCGTAATTCATAATCGCACGTTTGTATTTTGAACGATTGGCTATATTTTTCGTTCCAAACGGTGCACTCGAGCGAGCGCTCGAAGAGGAGCGAACGGAGGGCGCGATGCGTCATGGGATATCCGGCGCAAACAAAAACAGAAAGAAAAGTTTCCCCGCATTCGTGACGTAGCAAGGCTGGCGGGATTATGAGCTTTGCCCTTGGTGGCGTTGTCAGCGTTGTGGTGGTGTCAATAGCGTCAAGCGCGTTACAACCGAGCTGTTCGAAGTGCCCGTGGGGTGACGAGCATGTGGCTGGCTCAAGAAGCACGTAGCTTCCACAGCACTGTCAGCTTAGGGCTGAACGGGGTGGGGAAAGCAACTTTTGTCCGAGTTTTGAGCGACTGGCTAATCTTCTAGGGGGAGAATGGCTGCATCCGGCTGCACAAACGAGGGTCCGGAGAAAGAGGAGAGTCCACCCTTTCCGTCTTCTTGGACTGTTTGGTTCAATGCCCGATTTGTGAGTTGAGGAGGAAAGCTAAGAAGGAAAATGTTGAAATGCCAAAGAGCGGCGTTGTGCCAGAGGAATCTGCTACGTCACGGCTACGTAGCAGATTCCACAACGTTGCTAGACTACCTCCCAAATAGGCTCCGCATGCATCCACCAGGTGCACATTGGAAGATCGTTTATTTAGCTTTAAAATTAGTTTTCTTGTGCCTTTCAACGGAAGACGGGTGTTTTTGAGGTTAGGTGCAACATGCAACACATTCAAGCTAGAAAATGAGCGCTGAAATTTGGTTTCCTACGCACTTTGAGGGTTTTACAGTATTGTAACTGAGCTCAACAAGGGGCTAATTCGCTATAAAGTACCGTTGAACCTTAATAAAAAAAACAATTATAAGTACTAAAATGCACGAATTCTAAACAAACCAAAACAAGAAGAAAAAAAAAAAAGTAGCCCAAACCAAGAACATACAGGTTTAGATTGGCGAGTATTAAAATAACTGATAAATGGGCCACATGTCAAAACAGAAGATGCATCTCGGCGAGCTTAAGCTCTGCCACAACCGACACTACTAGAGAGTCAGCGAGCTGCTCATACGTTCCAAGCCGCAGCTTGGGGAGTTTTTCCTGGAGTGTTCAAGACGTTTGCATCGACTGACGGCATGCTCGATCGGCTGTTCTTCGTCTCCGCAAAGTCGACAGGTTGGGTCCTCCCCGCCGAGTCTGACTTGACTTATTTGGCCTTAAGCTTGATGGCACCGCATTAGCGGCGTAGCAGGGCCACGGCGGCTAGAGTGCCTTCATACACACGCGCGCTTTTGCTTGAGTGGTGACATCTCAGCCATTTTTCCGCCCAATCGTTTTTTTGATGTATTTTGAAGTGCGCGCAATCCGGTGTCATTCAGCTCGAGCGCGTAGCTTTGGCTAGTCCGTAGACGCCATTTTACCGCCCAAGCCACGCACCGAGTGCGCGAGAGTGTCACGCGCTGGCACCATTCAGGGCAATAATGGATGTCTTCACCCTGAGGCAGACAGACATGTAGGCACCCTAACGGCGGCGACAGCTTCGCTCGTGTTCGGGAGCGGTGCACAGTCAGTCCTCAGCGTCTGCGGGACTGGGTTTGCCGCTTGCAACAGGTCGCTCCTGAACCAGCCTCGACGGCTACCTCGATGTTCGTGGACTCCGCCATGGTTCCCGTGACGATGTCACTGACGTCACGGGAACCACGGCGGAGCTGACCAACAGCGAAAGAAACGGACGACGTCCGTTTCTTCACACTGGCAGCTATCGCGATCGGGAAGAGACAAGCAAAATGGCGAAACAACGCAAACGCTGCGGGCTATGGAGCAACATGGCCGAGCGAGTTACCAAGTGCGGGATCTAATCGTGTTTGATATAATCATGTTCGACTGTATCACGCAAACCATCACGCCAACGTGCAGTTTTCTTGTCATTACTGCACGATGTACTATACATTCAAGACCGCAAGTTAACCGCCGTATTGCACTGCTCAAATTATCGGAGGAAGCAGATATACACCGCATTCCAATAGGGCGGCTTCATACACCCCAAGTTTCGGTTCCATCAGCTATCAGCAAGCACGCTGACACCTTTGCTTGTTGCGGCTTCGGATAGCTTTCAAAACTTGACTTGGTTTCTAACGACTGCAAACAGTGTTTAGAACTTGGATTGACTGACTAAGCTTGCTCATGAACCGTGGTTACTCTAAAAAAGGGTGTAGTGGTTACACCTCACAGGGGGTGTAAGTGCTGCCACATATACTACACCCATAAAGGTGTACAAGTACACATCAAGACGAGGTGCATACATACTCTCTTCTTTAAGGGTGTATAGGTGCATCCTTTATACACCTTCAGCATTCGGGGTGCAATGCATCCCTCTCTGTCATTTTCGGTGTACAGGTACACCCCAATTTAAGGTGTACAAGTATTCCTCTCTACACCCACGCAATTTTTTTGTGTATCCTGGCCCAGATTCACGAAGAGCTTCTTAGTTTACGACAACTTAGCTAAGAAGTTCGTAAGTTAAGAACATCGTAAGAAGAGGAGAAATCGGTATTCACGAACGCGTTCTTAAGTGAGAGGAGGAAAGCGACGTTCTCGTACGGAAAAACTAGAACTTACCGGTGCTGTTGCTATGGCGACGGCGTCTTCGGCAGCACGAACAACCAATCGGAGAGCTCGGCATGGTTCGGAGCCGTTCGGAGCACATGGATTTTTCATAACAAACACAGGCGGCCTTTCTGCCACCGCTTGTCTGGGGTTCGTGTCCGTGCAGTGATATGTCGACGCTAACACGATTTAAACACGCCCGAATGCCGAGGCCGGGATGCGTAACCGCCTCCGTTGACTGCTACGAACTCGATCGCTACGAAGTAAACACAACTGTCATCGTTGGTAAAAGACGGCCCGCGCCAGTCGTTTGCAAAGCGACGTAGATGGAAACAAATTGCCGCGGCGTTTTTCGCGGCCTCGCAGATGCAGGAGCGAGCCGACGTTAAAAAAGATACGTTTGAACTACGAGAGTGTCAGCAAGAGCCACGTAATACCTGTTCATACTCGGAGCGGACGCGCGCGTTTGATCGAAGTGCTGGATTCGCGCTGTTGGATCGCGAATTGATAAGCGCTTCGGGACCGATCCTTTACGATTGCAACTCGATGCTGACGTGACACCCGGCAAAGAAAGGTTGGACCGGCATTGCGACCCATGAACTGTTATAGCGATCGACAGTGAGGTGCAGTCGTGTCAGAATAAAAATGGAATACTAATAACAAAGTGTACATACCGTGTTGCGAAGGTAATCCATACGGCATTTATTTGAGCTCTATATCACACAAAACAAAGAGATAGAATCGATGAGAGCCCCTTTTCGACGACAGCGTTCGTCACCGCTGCCTCGGAAAACAAGGAGATGACAAGAGGAAGAGATTGACCTCTTAATCTAAAATTGAGGTCAGCGATCAAACTATAACACGGGAAGGGTTCACAAGGGTCGCGCGGGCATATTCCATTCAGCACGCCAGCCGGTCGTGGGCAGACGGTCTTGGCCAAGGACCGTCAGAGCACCGCTGCGCCGAGTGCTAGGCCTATCTGCCGAACTCGCTTGGCCGGTCGGTGGAATCGTGGCCGCTGGAGCTTTTCCCGGGTGTTTGTGGATCCAGCGTTCTTGTTCGTCGTGGTCTGTTTCAAGTACTTTTTACTTTTTTCTTACTGCTTGAAGTCGGGACGCGTGAGAGGCGCACGTAGAAAAATAAACGTCCGTTGGTCGTCGCGAACAAGTACCTGAGCGACGCTGTCGGCCATGCTGATTTGATCGTAAGAAGTGCGTAAGACAGCTTCGGAGCTGTCGTAGGATTTCGTCGTAACCTGCGCAAAACTTACGAAAATTTCGTTTCGTGAATACGAATTTGTTCTTAAGTTTTGTCTTACGCACATTTTTGGCGTAAGATCGTTTCGTGAATCTGGCCTAAGGCAGACCAGGGCGCGTGGCTAGCGTGGCGGTGCACTGATACACCCAGAGGTTTTTAAGAGAGAGAGAGAATGCTCATTTTCGGTGTAACAAGTGCACTGGCTGGGCAACGGAGGATGCATCTTCAGGGAAATGGTGCATGTGCGCCTGATACACCCGACTACACCCTTTTTTTCTTAGAGTGTAGTATTCAGAACTGGCTTGACTTGACTTTTGCGACTGCAGATAGTATTCAGAACTTGGCTTGACTGCCCTTCGGCAATGCGCTTGATTCTCGCCCCCAGGCCTCGGAGGAAGGCGTAGTGCTCACCGCAGCCGGTACCATGGAACCTCCCGAACACCTGACCAGAGAGAACCGAGCATTCGGATTGCCGTCTGTGCAGCGCTCACGGAACAAGACATCGACCACGCTCTGCAGCGTGATTGGTCTGGCTGCCCAGGCGATCCTCTGATCAGATCAAATCGCTCGTGCTCCCGTTTCGAGGCTGACACGGGCCATGAGCCTTTGTCCCCGTGGGCGATCTACACCTGGTATGGGTAAACGCTGAATTGTTCGCAAACAGCATGTGGGTCCGCACTCTGTTAGTGCTACGCCTTAAGTGGGTGCATTGCTTACAAGCCTTTGAGAGGCAAAATCGTTTGGATCGCGTACCGAGCATTCAGCGTGATGGTGAATACAGAAAGGACGAATTCTTGTTGTCCAACTTTTATTTCCCGACGAGTCTTCGTACTTCGCAAATTGTGAAATGTCGCGGTAACTCTCGGTCAGATGTCTATGATGACAGCAGATCTGAAGACGGGTCAGCTGAAGGTCTTTTTGGTACGTTTAATATCGGACTGCTAAAGAAATAAGACCTTTATTTCATCGCCGTTTTTCCTCTGTCACTATTTTCGGTGCCTGTCCCTGCATTTCAGTGTTTCCACAGCTCACCTTTTCTCTGGAGAACATTTGTGGTAATCTTTTAATTCCGGCGCGAGCACTTGAGGCTCATATAATCAAGATTCACGCAAGAAAAATATTGCGAATAGTTTGTATTGATCGAATGCTGTGCCACAGGTGCTATTTCACTGCTATGTCTCTTCTTGATGGTGCCTTGAATTGGCTGCGGTACCACGGCGGCCATCTTGAACAAGACATTAGTTGAACCACCAGGGCGGCGTTGGCTGTCCGTGTGAGGCAAATGCTGCGGAACCTGCGCGCCAATTTCGAAACCCTTTTTCCCGTCGCTTGCGACCTTGAGTTTCCTTCTCCGCTCTTACACCCCTCCTTTCACGTGTTCACCCTCTGGCGCGTCGCGCGTCCGTTCATTGTTCAGAGGACAATGTACCGGATAATCCCCAACTGAAGGCCCCCTGCTCCAGCTTGTCCAGCTGCCAAGTGATCTGAGCGAGATGGGGTTTTGCAGCGGTATGGAAAAGTAGGACCGCCAATTTTGAACTATGCTTTTTCGAAGTTGTACAACTTGTGTGCAGGGCTGGCAAAGGCACGGGCGCGAGTGCGTAACTGTTCACAATGCTTGGGTTGCAGGAGCACTCGCGCGTAGAAATGGTAGAAAGCGCTTTCCAGAACCACGCGCCCCCATTCTCCAGCGTTGCACGCCTATGTGTGAAAAAGGGTACACCTTCGATAATGCGTCAACGTCTCCCGACTTCGTGAGAGCAACAGGGTGCATATGAGTGCGGCCTGGGTGCCGGCCGTACGAAAGAGACGCCCTGCGCTTCCTGTCACCACTGCCTTTTCTTGTACGCACTGGCCATGGGCGGTTCTTTTATTTTGTACCACCGGATAGCTGAATGGGGCTTTTGAAAATACAAACCTGTTCATCGTACTGCTGCACTACAGCTGTGTCAGGTCATTGTGCTGTAGTTTGAGATTGGGACGGTGTGGCTACATTCTTATTTCGTGTGTAATGCCAGCATGATATCCCTTTGCTGCGAAAGGGTAAAAAAGAATGGTAGGATCGGCAGCAAAAGTTCTTTCAATGCCCGAATTACGATGAAACACCAGTAAGAAACACCAGTAAGAGGAGGTCCCAGCAAAATGGAAGATTTCGGGGGCCCGGGCCCCATGCCCCCCCCCCCTGTCAACTGCCTGTTTCCCTCTCCCACACCCTCTTCCGCCGCCATTTTGTTCCTCATTGTTTTCCCGTGCGCCGGAAAGTGGCCTTTGTGTACATCGGTCCTCCCATCCGAGGGGCGAAAATGCTAATCCTCCCTCCGTGGGTTCCACAACGCTGCTCCAAACTTGTGAGATAAGGTGCTTGTTTCCGGGAGGGTTATAAGCCCCACGGATTATCGCCGAGAACCAAAATGGCTGCTGGTTTGTCGGCGAGTGGTATTACAAAGGGTGGCATCACCCTAGCAGAGCGCACATGAAGGCTCCTCACTAATAACAAAGTGTGCATACCGTGTTGCGAAGGGTAATCCCTACGGCGTTTATTTGAGCTCTATATCACACAAAACAAGAAGATATAGAATCGAGGAGTCCCTTTTCGACGACAGCGTTCGTCACCGCTGCCTCGGAAAACAAGGAGGTCGAGATGATAAGGGGAAGAGGTTGACCGATCAAACTATTCATACGGGGACGGTCCACAAGGGTCGCGCGGGCGTATTCCATTCAACAAGCCAGCCGGTCGTGGGCAGACGGTCTTGGCCAGGGACCGTCTGAACAATGCTGCGCCGGGAACGCGGGTCGGAGTGCCTGCTAGGCATATACACGAACTCATCTCTGTGACGTCACGGCGCGGTGGTGGCGCGCCGGTCGCACTTCCGGTCTGGGGCTGTGGGCAGAAGTCCCCATGCCAGACGTGTATTCCTGCGTTGTTTTGAAAGGAATCAGACAAAAACCTGCCTTCTCGTCAAAACGCCGCGACTGGGGCCGTACCAAAAGTGTCGAGAAAGGTTTGAAGGTCAGTTTTCACGTGCTCGGTTCGTCCGAGAATCTGGATATGTGCCGGGAAAAGGGAAAAGCAGACGCCGTCGGACAACGATTGCTTGGGCGGGAAGCACTTTGGGTTGAATTCACGGATACTTGTGGTCATCAGATTTATTTGTTTTGTTCCAACATGAACGCCAGAAAAACGTCAAGTTGTGCGGACCACCTGCGGACTACGTTCAGTGCGTCTTCAAGTTCAAACGGCCGCCTGATCGTTCAAACTGTCGTCTGCTCTTTCAAACGTTTCTGCTTGTCGTCTGCTCTCTTAGACGACGCCGGCCCGTAGACCAAAAGTTGGCCCGGTCCTTGCGATAAGAAGTAAGTGCAGGCCTCAAAAGACTTAAATTTGAAGGTTGGTAAGCAGGCTCGTCGTAAACAGTATAGATACAAGGAGATGTTGATTATTGTCACCAGCGGCCATCACCGACTTGTTATGCCTGATTCACTTGGTCCGATTCTGCTTGCGATTTTCAGTATTGACGTCGACCATCTCAGCCACGGTTCACGCTTTTGCAGCCCGAGCGACGTCGCGACTGAAAATTGCTGAGGCGAATACTCTCATCAGATGTGAATCAGGCTTTTAGCTAGTACATTCTGCGGCGTCCACGCGGAATGAATCGCCGCATGTCAGATTATTCACTCGAAGTTTCGCGGTGTAATGAGCCTCGTTAATTTCGCTGACGCTGCTCGTGTAGTCAGACATTGCCAGGAAGACGTAGAATCAACAATTCGATTGCGAAAAAGGGCAGGGGGACTCACACTGACGCCGATAACATCGCGTTTCAATGGTTTGTTTATGGGCGACGGCGCGCTTGTTGCCCACACCCCCATCGCGCATGCGCGGCGCCGGTGGCGTCCGCTAGGGGCGCTCCGGGCGCTCCGGTTTGTTTGTAAACATGAGTTAGTGTATATTCTGCCGAGCTCGCTTGGTCGGTGGGATCATTGCATTTGTTGCCTTTCCCGGGTGTCTGTGGATCCAGCGTTCATGTTCGTCGTGGTCGGTTTCAAGAACTTCTCCATTTTTTCTTGCTGCTTGAAGTTGAAACGCGCGAGAAGAGCACGTAGAAAAGTGAAATGTCCGTTGGTCGTCGCGACCGAGCGACTGAGCGACGTTGTCGGCCATGTTGATTTGATCGTAAAAAGTGCGTAAGACAGCTTCGGAGCTACGTTTCTTTCAGCTTGTTCACCATCGATCGATTAGCAATGCTGACCTTGTAGGGGCTTTGCCAGGTTGACCCCTCCCCCAGCGGGCCTGTTACCAGTCGGCCTGTGATGAATTGTCATGTGACGAATCATCTTGCATCGAACAAATATTCCTCCGGCTGCAAACCTATCACGTCTATAAAATAAAAATGACACGGAACTGGAGGAAAATGAGGAAAAAGGAGCTGGGGAGCCTTTCATTCGGGGCGCAAAGCAAAAAAAAAAACTACGGCTTTTTTTTTTTTTTTGTAGAAGTGTTTGGTGAAAAGAGACATCCTATAAAAACTTTGTTTCAGCTTCGGTCCGAGCGCGACCGATGTTATGAGCCGAAGGGCCAATCAAACAGCGAAAGAGGCACAACGTCATGGCGTACTCTCTGCAGGTGATAGGACCAGCCGGTATTCGCAGTCTCTCTGTGCGTGCTCCTCCGCCGGTTAGTCTTATCAAGCGCAGAGAGCACGCCATGACGCTGCGCTTTTTGCGGTGTTTGATTGGCCCTTCGGCTCATAACATCGGCCGCGCTCTGACCGAAGCTGAAACAAAGTATAGTCGACACTGTATCAGATGCTAGATCCGGACGCATAAACTTGAGCACACATGTGTTTGACGTTGTCCTGCGGTTACACAACGCTCGGAGCCGGTGCCCAAAACGGTCTACAGAACGCATTTTACGAGTCGCGCTCCGCATCCCGATGCGAGCTACGTGTTTGCCGGACCAATCACTTGCCTGCCTTTTATCACCTGACCTCTCTCTCTCCGCGTGAGTATGCGGAGAGGGGGTGACCACGTGTCACAAGGCTTCGGTTGAGTGGTCTAAGGAGCGTGCGGCTTCCACCGCACTGTCAGCGCGCAGTGTTACCAAAGGTACAGGGGTGAGCGCATTCACACCGGCGATGTAAGCAGTCGCGCGACGGGACTATACCCGTTTTCACCTCAAGAAAACAGTAAGTTTTGCGCATTGTTCATACGCCGCGCGAAATAGTTCTTGCCAGATTTGGTTGTCGGAGGCACAGGCGATGCTTTTGGCGTTTGGAACGTGTACTCCTTGATAAGATAACATGTATCTACTACAAAATGCTGATAAATATATCTTAAATCTCCACCGCAAGGTGAAAATTAGTAATCATCCGCGAGAAGCCGGACTTTTTTTACTATGGTTCTTGAGGTGAAAACAGGTATAGAAGGCATCGCAAAAAGATCAGATGGTCACACCGGCGTGCGCGATGAGCGAGTCCAACGCCTTCGTTGACGAGTCGTTTCTCGAAAACTCTCGCTCCGAACGCCGTTGATTGGCTCAGCCGATCCGCGACGAGATCGCATCGCAAAAAGTTGGGTCAGCAAGCGACTGCTCAAATCGCGTCGCTTTTTGCCCGCGATGGTCGCATTTGCAATAAAAGTTATCGCGCGACTAGATCGCATCGCCGGTGTGAACGCACCTTTACACAAGCAGGTGAAGATGAGGGGGAGGATTAGAAGAGGGTCCCCTTTTGTGTGTCGCCACGTCGTATCCTGGTCGCTAGTGTGCCCCTCGAAGATTAGCCCGTCACTCGACATTTCTACAAAGCGACTTTCCTCCCCCTCCCACAAGTGGCTTTCACAGTACTGCGCGCAATCTCTCGACCTTTTTCGAAAGCATACACACAAAAAGAATAGATGGACGTATTGGGTTCCTGTCTTGTGTAGTCTTGTCTATTTCCTAACAGCCTCTAAGGCTGCCGTCTGTGTGTTTAGAAGCACTTGAAAGCTTGGGAGGTGTTTCTTTGTTCTCGACTTTTCACCTTCTCGCCCTTTTCCCTTCCCTTCACCTATATAAACAAAATACGATGGATACATTTAGTTGGTCTCTCCGTTTCTTTTTCGAGCGTGAATTGGGAGGTGAGTAGCAAGATTTATTTTTGGTAAGAGTTTAGATTTTTTTAATTCGTGCACAGTGTTACAAACTTTGTATCTGTCGCAGACATGATCTTCTCCAACGGCCCAGCGTCGCTAAATGGCTACCAACTGATCGGAAGAGAAATCAAGGAACCGCTTTGCAGTAATCCCATATTTTCATGACATCTCTCACAATCTGAAGGCATGTGCGAGGCAGTTTGGAGTAGACACGGTCTTTAGTTCAGATTTTAGATTAAGTAAACTGTCGCCATTTCAGACAGGTGTGATTGAGTACAAAAAATGAAAGCCGTTTACAACTCCCTGCAACGCCGAATTAGAGCGCAGCTCTTGAGGAGGAAGGGAAGGCACGGGGGAGGGGGGTCACCTAGCCAGGGGGGTCAATTGACCTTGGGGGGGGGGTCACGTGGCCTGGCGGTCACATGACCTAGAGGGGAGGGGGCGGAGAAAAATTTCCGCTAAATTTAGCGGCGAAAAGTTTCCGCTAGATTTAGCGCGGAAATTTTTTCGCTAAATTTAGCGGGAAAATTTTCCACTAGATTTAGCGGGGAAAATTTTCTGCTAGAATTAGGGAAAATTTTTCCGCTAAATTTAGCGGGAAAATTTTCCATGATATAAGCGGGAAAAATTTTCTACAGATTTGATGGAAAAATTTTCCACTAGATTTAGCGGGCAAAGTTTTTCCGCTAAGTATAGCGGGGAAAATTTCCCCTCTTCCTCGCCTCTCATTTAGGGGAAAATTTTCCGCTAAACTTAGCAGAAAAATTTTCCACTAGATTTAGCAGGGAAGCTTTTCCGCTAGATTTAGCGGGGAAATTTTTCCGCTATTTTCCCGCCAAATTTAGCGGGGAAATTTTTCTGCTAGATTTAGTGGGAAAATGTTTCCGCCAGATTTAGCGGGGAAATTTACCCGCTAAATTTAGCGGGAAATGTTTCCAGCTAGATTTAGCGGAAAATTTTTCCGCTAAATTTAGCGGGGAAATTTACCCATAATGAAACCGCACGGTTACGGCGACGCCGACGCCACTCAAGCTGGAAACGGGCGCCAAAGCGCATTCACACAGCGGAAAGACGCGCGTCGTGGGGTGAATTTTTTGCTTATTTTTGTATCGAAAAAGTCGCGCGCCGAGGAGGACGACGCAGGGAGACGACGCCTCGGGACCCAATTTTTTCCTCGACGCGCGCGCCTTAGCCAATCAGCGAGCGTCCGGACGTGACGTGTCGCCCTTTTCCGGTTAGGACATGTTTTCGCTGTTTTTATTTTCGACCCACAATGAAGGCGAAAAAGGCAGATGGGTCGAGGCTCTCGTGCACTCGCCAAACGAGGCTGGAATCATTTCAGCGTGGAAAGAAGCAAGCCGATTGGAACATCTGACTGTGAGCAGTGTTTTGTGTGCGTGTACGACGCCGAGAAACTACTCTTCATCGTTTGCGCGAAAGCCGCCACCGAAGTTCGCGGTGTGTGTGTTCCGACCTCCGACTGTGCGGGAGCGATCACTCCCAACGTATTGTGTAGTCTTTGTGTGCACCCACCATTACGGAATACGACAGTTCTCCATCGGAAATACTATCGTACAAGCTGCGTGCAGTGCTAAAATTACGGACGCGCCGGCGTAGCACCGTGCTTTGTTTGCGCAAAAACGCGGCAAAGGAGCACCTTCTGAAGCTGCCCGCTCGAGTCCGTGCCTTTCGTCAGTGCTGCATATAACCGCAGTGTAAACGTATATATAATCATCGCCGTTTTACATTCAGTGAAGACGGTTGTCTTCCAGCGCATATATCGCGAAGGCAAGGCAACAACAATCGTACGAAGCAGACGAATAAAAAATTCCGTGTTCTCACGACAAACGCGAGGTCTCCCGAGAAGACGCCGCCGTCGGGTGGCCCTGTCTGAATGCTTCGTCTTTTTCGACGCCGGCGTCGACGTCGACCGCAACGCGCGTTTTTTGCTCAGTGTGAATGCGCCTTAAGAGCTGCGCTCTGAAAGGCTCATCGGGAAAAGTCGGTATGTTGCGAGACTTGTGTTGTGTATGAGATACCGTTGGAGTGTGGATTTAAGTATGTAGGGCAGACTAGGGTGCCTACATGTTTCCGCCGCTCCGCTGTTTAGGGTGGCGACAACGTTTGTGATACCTGTTGCCGACAAACCAGTGTTGCCTACCTCGTTACCATGGCAACCTCCGCTGTTTTCGTCGACCATTTTGTCACACTCGCCGGTCGTCCGCTCGGACTACGCCGCTAATCCTCGTTAGGGCTAGGGAGCGCTCACCGCTCTCGTTCTGACGGCGAGATTTCGGCGTTCAATGCCGGTCTGTGACTGTGGCGTTCCATTTTGTCGCGGGAACTCGCGTTTCGATAAAAGCAACGCACACTTCCTGCTCGCAACTTCAAAATATGAAACACCCGAGCAGAGAGAGCGACAGCCATGATGACCGCCATCCCGCTGAGCCTCCGACTCCTCTTATACCTATTATGAACGGAAACGGAAGTGGCCTCACAGTGTTGCCGGTGTGTCGAGACTACCGGAACTCAACGTTGTGTACGTTTAGCGAAATAAGAAGTGGGAAAAAATGGCGGTGGGAGAGGATCTGGGAAAGGGTAACAAGAAGTTGGCGCCACCCTAAAGCAGAGCGGAAACATGTAGGCACCCAAGGGCAGACGTCACGCTGCATAAATGACAGATTAAACGAACATAAAAGAAATGTAAAGAACAATGCACAAAACTCGGAAGTAGCAACACATATTCATGAATGTAACAACTGCACGGCGCTCTGGTCGTAGACGGAAATAATACACAAAGAGGGGAACGATGTAAAAAGAGTAGTAAGGGAGACAGTGCGGATAAAGTCTCTAGGCAACTGCATAAGTCAGGCTTCACTACAGTTTGGAAGCAATTCAAAAGGCTTTCTAAAAATGTAATATTTTTTTATTTGTTATTTAGGTTGTTTGAAGTGCGACCTGCTTGTGATTTTTCAAAAACCTGTAAAACATTTTTGCTTTGTGTGGTTCTTACGTGTATTGGCCCAACTACCGTTTCACTGTTTCTTTTCTTTTCTCTCTTTTTTTTCCTTTTGTTATGTGGAGAGGGCGTGTTATGATTCAGAAGTATGAACTGTGTTTAGAATAGAAGGGGAAGAGATTCTTTTGTTCAAGTTTGAAGGTGAATGGATGTTGCCTTATCGCGTCGACCTGTAAAGATTGTCAACGTTCTTGCATTGTGTGATGAAGACTGTGGCGCTTGAACTGTATAGACTTCGTCCTTTTGTGTTTTGTGTTGGTGGAGATGACCTTGAGATTGAGACTATATAAGGAGGTGGACTAAATAAACCAGTTAGCTGAGTTTGAGACGTCGTCCTGTCTATTTTCTGTCCCTTCTACGTTTTGATGTTTCTTCTCTACCCCAGTCTCAGGTTAATTCAACATGGTTAATTGGCGGTTTTATTTATTCGTATTTATGGCGTGACACTTTCTGCTCAGTGAAACTTAACTGGAAACCTAAACAACTTTATTTTGGCAAATATCCCACGCAACCAAAAACTCGGATAAAAGCGCGCTTTTTCGTTCAGTCAGCGTCCAGTGAACCCGTAGCGCCATCTCTGGATAAGGCAAAGAAACATGGCCGTCGTTCGGTGTCTCCCCGACAGCTGCCGCTCCGCCATTGAAAAAAATCAGTTATCATTTTCTTATTTTCTTTGTACTCGGAGTTCCGACTTGAAATTTTAGCACAACAATCTGACCAGTTAAAGACATTTTCGAGAAAAGTTGCTATAAGATCCGTCCAGTTTTCTATTTTTGCGAGCCATTTTAGCGTGGAAATTTTCTTTTGTGACATACTGTATATACAGGGTGATTCAGAGACGCCAGGCTCTTTAAATCGACCGCAAAATTCGGTTTCTTAACCTATCGCGCTACGATTTTGTGCAGCGTTGCCCCCAAATGATGCTTTTTTTTCTTTCTAAAATTTGCAAAGAGCGAATTTACCGCGGTGGGGCGCTTTAAGTTTTGGAAGAAGTCTATTGCTGGATCACGCTTCCCGCTCCCGTGAGTGAAGCCACCGGACGGCCATCTTGGTCGTAGACGATTTGTGGTTTTGCTAGCTTTACAGAGGCTCGCGGCAGTATGCTGAAGACACGTTTTCTACTTGTTCGTCGTCATTCGTCGAAGAAGATTTTTAAGATCCTATGTTTAGGTTAAGACTTGCCGTTGAGAACACGTGGAAATTTTTACGAACTCGCAGGGCAGCAGGAAAATGCCACAACAAAAATAAATATTTTGTACTATTTGATTGCCATTAACGCCTAGTAAACAAAACAAAACAAACAAAAATCGCGCCGCTGATGCCACTTTCTTTCCCTCCCTTTCGTCGCCACTGGACACCGGATCAAGCTCGCTTCTGGACCGCGAGTGCCGCAAGTTACAAATACAGTAGTCAGAGTAAAATTAAAACGCTGCGCAGAAGTACATACGGCTTTACGCACATTGCACTTGCCAAGACACATCCAAACGGCGTCGAAACGAATCTTGATCGGTATCCAAGCATGCGAAGGCAAAAAGACGTAGCACTTCGGCGTGCCAAGGAAGCTTTGATCAGGCCGCGAGACCGGCGACACTTGCTTTCGACGAGTTGTGCCTTTACATACGGTTTCACGCACATTGCACTCGCAAAACACATCCACACGGCGTCGATTCTTGATCGGTATTCAAGCGTACGAAGGCGCAGAGACGCGGCACTTCGGCGTGCCAAGGAAGCTTTGATCCCGCCGCGAGACTAAAGAAACTTGCTTTCGCGCTTTCGTAAAATTTTTTGCGTGTTTACAACGGCAAGTCTCAACGGTTACATAGGGTTTTAAAAACTTCTTCGGCGAATGAGGGCGAACGAGTAGAAAACGTGTCTGTATTACGGTTCCGCCAGCCTCTGCAACGCTAGCGAAACCACAACTTGTCTACGAGCAAGATGGCCGTAGTGGTACCTCCACGATATTTGTTTCCACATAGGCGGGAATTAAATCGGTCGAAAACTTTCCGGCAGAAGAAGAGTTGCTTGGAGCCGGTTTTTTGGCTACGGTTATTTCTGTTTGCCTCAAGCTATTTCTGCACGTCCTAGCTATGGATTGGCGACAGTTCGTACAAAAGCGTGTGAGTTTTCGGTCCGCTTAGCCGGCTACATTGTTGTCTAATATGACGTCACGCTCGAGTGGGCCGGAAAAAAAGGACGAGAAACACTCGTGATTCGAGAGAGAGAGGAGGACGGATGGCGAGCAGCAGCAGCGCCACGACAGGAGTGAGCGGTCGGTCCGCGGTCATCAGCGGCAGCAGCGATTCGGCGAGCGTCGGCGGTGGAGGCGTCATGTCGGCGGAGGGCGGCCGCATCACGGTCAGCGTGCACACCACCACGGGCGGACGCATGCAACTCGAGCTGCAACCCCAGTGCAGCGTCGCGTCCCTCAAACGCACGCTTTCCGCTCGACTGCGGCTCGCCAAGGACAGGATAGTCCTGCTGCACCGCAACAGGTCAGTGCGCTGCTCTCTCCCCCCACTACTCTCACATCCCCGCTCCTAATCGTGGTGGTTGCGGGGAACAAGAAAATCAGAAATTGAATCTCCCGTAGCACTTCTCGAGGTTCTAGCCTTTTTATTGCGGTGTCGCGTCCGATGCGCTCTTGAGTCGTAGCAGGACGGAGTGTGTGGGGGGTCCCAACCGCCCACGGGAACGCGCGCATACCCCGGCCGCCCACGGGCAAGCTTCCCGGAATTGCACGCGGGATGCGGTGGGTGGCCCAGCGCTCTGGTCGCCCTCCCACGCTGCCAGCGACCGACCGACGGAGCGCTCGGGCGTGAGCCTTGCCTCCCCCTGCTCCTTCCTCCCCCCCTCCACAAGCGTCCTTTGTCCGATGGCCCCGCGACTCTATGATAACGCGAACGCGCTTGAACGCTTTTGACGCCGCTCGCGAGCGTGCACCGCTGCCGCGGTCAGGCAGGGCCGTTCTCTGCACGCGGAAAAAAATATAATGTTTCGAGATCGCGGTGGCGACTCAGGCGTTGCATCTCCGAAGAGCGCTGCAGCGCCGCTTTCTTTTCTCCCAGGCCCCGGTTTTCGGCGGTGGGAATAAGTTCTGCATCCCCGGCCGGGTTGTGTGGGTGCATCGTGACGTCAAGCGAGCGGGGAGTCGGGCATCGATTTTTTCGCTCGCCCCCGTAGGGCCCATTGACGTCACGGTTGACGTCAGCGCGAAGGTCGATCGATTCGGTGGTGCCCTCGGCCGCTGTTTGTAAACTGTGTCGCCACTCCGAGTCTTTCCCACGGACTGTCCACCTCCGGACCCGTGGGCCGAGCGTGGGGTGGCGATCGCGTCGGAGCGCGCCGTGGGATGTCGGGAGACCCGCGGCTCGTGTTCGCTGCGCAAGTTTTTTCTTCTTTCTTTTCCTTTTGTCGCCCCGCAGGCAGCTGAAAGACGGCACGCTCGACTCGAACAACGTGCGTGACGGCGAGAGGCTCACGCTGCTGCCAAGCGTGGAAACCGGTATCCAGGTAATTGCCCCCGGGGCTGTACGCCTCCGACGTCTCCCGTGCTCGGTCACATCGCGTTGCTCAGACCACGCGCTTTGCCCGCTCTTGCAGACGGTGAGGCCCGAACAAAGCGTCATGCAAGCGCTCGAGTCGCTCAGCGACGCGCAGGTAAGCTGCTCTCTCTTCTAGAACATCTGTGTCGGATTATTCGAGCGATGTGATATAAAACGAAATGTTACATTGAGCGGCGTTCCCACTGTGTCGCGCCATGCTAGCCGCACAATGAAAAATATCGTCTGCTACCGCCGAATCGCGATTCAGAGCGCGCGTAAATGCTCGCCTGGAACGTAGAAAGAAAAGATATAGCAGGTTATTAATTTGTTGCGACATTTCAGCCTTCGCAACGTAATGCGGGGTCACGGTTATCGCCAGTCGTCGCGCGTGCCCTTTCTCCCAGCAAAATGTCGCGGCGTGTGGTGAATCGCGATGTCGCCCGTTTTGTCGTCTGCTCTCGCTCAGGTGCGCGAGCCTGCGCATGCGCCGGCGCGCCGCTGAATGCACAAAGAGCGTGGAGCGGGGTCGTGTGAAGCCGAGCGTGACGGACGCGCCATCTGCCCTCGCAGGTGGACAACTTCCTGTGCGGACGGGCGCCGCTGCACCTGACGATGCGACTCGGGGACCACGTGATGTTCGTGCAACTCCAGCTGTGTCCCCCCGCGGACACGCCCCCGGCCACGCCCACGACCCCCGGATGCCCCGCCCCTCCCCAGCCCCCTCCACCGGCGGCCCCCACGGAATCCCTGCCCGTGAGTGCGCACTTTCTCCGTTTTCGGTTTGGGGACTACCCAAATGCGTCAGACTACAAATGAATGAAGAAACTGCTTAAAGGCCGACGGCCAGACTCGAGACTTCTGCAAGGCAGAAGATCCTCCTCACCATAGGGAGGGGAAGCAGCAACGGTGGACAGGGTAGAAGGGGGGAGGGAGGAAGCGGTGAAAGTGGAAGTGTGAACTGCTTGTCGGTCTTTATAAAGTCCCACTTTGCACTTTCTGCAGAGAATTACCTTCCCTGCAGAAAACCAAGGTTGTATGTCGGCCTTTAAGCTATTTTGATCTTAAACTTGATAGCGCATTATTGTTTTTCTGCATTTTTTTTAATTGCACAGACCTTCAATGAATTGGCGATGCTAACTCAAGATGAACAAATTCTTTGCATCGCGTCCAAATTATGAAATTCTTAATTTTATAAAGTTAATTTGGCCTTTGTTGTCAGTGCATCATTAAAACCTTATTTGTCGTCAGAAGATATTTAGCGTTAGATATAAATAGCCTTAGTAAATCTAAGAACTTCTATGTAAAACTTGGCATTTATCATATTTTTCAATAAAAGTTGAAGGAGATGAAATAATTCGCTTAGAATGTGATTAAAAAAAATTCAGATTTCATTGGAATGGATTTAGGAGCCAATAAAATACAAGGTGTCCTGTAGAAAAGTGCACACCTTTATTTGACCCATAAAGATTAGTCGGCTTCCTTTGCATAGCAAACTCTTTTTTATCCTGAATTGTGCTCTCAAAGTGAGTGCAACGAAACACCCAATTTAAAGTTAAAGTGTAAACTTTTTTTATCCTCCATGTTTTTCTATAAGGGTCACCCCTTACCAATGAAATGAAACTAAAATATATTTTACGAGGGATACAACCAATTGATAGATTAAGCATTGGTGGCATTTGCTTCAATCATCAAGGTTATTTTAATTGTGTTCAGCAATACTTAAGCTGAGCAGGGAGAAAGATCCCAAGAACTTTGACTGTGCACTCTAACTTGGATTAAGTGATCAAGCCTCTGGTGGTACCACCTGAAAATTTAAGTTCTTTTACTCCAGTAACATTCAGTTCTAAATCTTTGGAATGTTCATCTATATTGACCAGTACATCCAAGTCAGTAGCATCACTAGGAAACCGGGGGGCAGATGGACAGTCGGTAATGAGCGAGTGCTTATCACAGAAATTAATAATGCGGGAGTAAATAATTTTTTCTTATCCTTTTGAAAATAGTAGAAATTCATTTATGCAAGCCAACTCGGAAAGCACTTCTATTGCATTGTCATTGGAGCATTTACTTAGTGTGCATTCTCAATGTTGGGAAAGTATGTTTAGAAAACTTCTACTTCACTTGAAGGGAAATTTCTGGACATACTTTGCAAGTGTTTTTTCTTTCCCTACTTCAAAGTACTTTCCCTAAATTTGGTATTTTTAGATATGTCACAAAATTATGCTTTGTCAACAGAAAAGTGCCTTATAAGTTCAATCTGTTAAATAATTAAAATGTACATCACGAACAGACCGTACAAAGAGAGAAGATACACAATCGCTGAACTGTGCGCCTTCTCTCTTCTGTCCCGCCTGTTTGTGCTGTACGTTTTAGTCATGCCTTACCAACATGCTCAAGCTTCCATTTTGATCTGTAAAATGTAGGGTGTCTGAAATTACCAGGCTCGATCTAAAATGGGTCGTAAAAATCGGAGCCTGCATGTAGCAATCTAAACGTCTAGTCCAAGTTGTACTTCACAGATCGGTTTTATCTTGTGAAATTACGAAGCTAGCTCCCTTTCTGTAAAAAATAGGGCCCAAAAATGAAAGATGTTTACAATTCTCTAACACGAAATTAGAGTGCAGCTTTTGAGGAGGAAGAGGGGAGGGTATGCCTCCTCCTCTGTTTTTCTTCCTTTCTGCCTCCTCTCTCCTCCTCCTTCTCCTCCTCCATACCTTCCCTTCTCCATAACCTCCACAGCAACTCAGTTCCCCGCTAAATTTAGCGGGAATTGAATTGCTGTTGAGGTCACGTGGCGTCAATTTTCTCCCTAAATCTAGTGGAGAAACTGAATTCGTTCATAAGTAACGTGACACCAAGTCATGTGACGTCATTTTCATCGCTAAATTTAGCAGGGAAACTGAATTGCTGTTGAGGTCGCGTGACATTAATTTTCCCGCTAAATCTAGCGGAGAAACTGAATTGGTGTTGAGGTCACATGACTTCAATTTTCCCGCTAAATTTAGTGCGGTTACGCCGACACTGCAAGACACGGAAACGGGCAGCCTAAGAGTTGCGCTCTAAAAGCTTCCCAGGGTCAACAGCGAATGGCGACGCAGACGATCGAGTCAAGTGGCGAGGTGCGTTTGGCAGATGTATTGATAGATGGCGTTGGGTGCAGCGTCGGAAGGTGTAGCCGACAGTAGTGCCACTAAATTAGCTACACTTCAGAGTAACGGCACTTCAGCCATCTTGGTGCTTGAAAGTCATGGTTGCGAGTTATCTGAAGCTTTATCTGAAATCACAGGAAACACTTTTTGTCCTCTGCAAATGTCTAGACAGTTTGCGACAGTGCGAAACAATATTACATGGGCTTCCTAACATTGAATCTGATGCTGAGAAAGTCGCAGTTTTGAATCATTACTATAGGAAGTTGCGTCTGCTCTGTACTAAGCACCAAGATGGCGGCTCCCACAACAGTATTGGGGAACAGAGTGCCAATACTCCTAAGTGTGGCTCATTTAGTGGCTCTAGCCGACAGCACGAAAGAAAGCAGACAGACAAAATCTATTGGCAGCAAAAACGCCGTCGTTATGCAACTGCTTTTTTTTTTGCTTTTAATAGATCTCTGTTACGTTGTAAGAAGCAGTCATTCTAATGACAGGAGGTGACCCAGTGCCATCTATCAATATGTGCGCCAAACGCGCCTCGCCACTCGACCAGTTCGTCTGCGTCGCCATCCGCCGTTGACCCTGGAAATATTCTTTACAAGGGAGCTACGCTTTGTAATTTTAAAAGATAAAACCGACCTGTGAAATACACCTTCAACGATAAGTTTAAATTGCTATGTGCAGGTGCCGATTTTTACTGCCTATTTTAGAACGAGACTGGTTATTTCAAACCCCCATAGTTTGTCAGTGAAAGCAAAACAACTACTCTATGGCCGCTTGACTTTATTCGATATTCGCCACCATTTCCGAAAAGAACTGATGCACCCCTGATTGCCCCTGTAGCAATGCATACCAAAAAAAAAAAAAAAACACTATATAGGGGAATCACTGCAAGGCATCATAAAAGATTGTGTTAAAAAGTACTTGTACTTTACTTTGGAAGTACATTGTTTTTATAGTACTTTACTAAGTACATTGTGCCCGGTGTATTTTCTACCTTACTCGAAGTACATAGCCTCTCATTTACTTTGTACTTTACTTCAAGTATGTTTTAGCTATACTCTACCCAACACTGGCACTTCTATACTCGGCATCAATTTGTCTGCACAATGTTATGAAAGCTTGCCGAGTTACACTGTGTGCTTGTGCTGTCAGTCACTTGCACAAGCACGGGACTCCATTTTGCATTTCTTTTATTTGAAAGCGCTTGCAAATAAGACTCAAAATGTGTGCACCAGTACAGTGCAAGACTGGAGCACTATAATCTAGCCTTGGCAATGATGCATTTTATTTCAGTTAATTTTAATTTTTTCTCAGTGCCTACAGGCATTACAAGAGGAGTGGTCACTGTTGCATAAATATGAGAGTAATAATAAAAAGGTAAAAAATATGAAGCTAGTACAAAACATCCTTTAACAAAATTAGCAATTGCAATTTTAAAATCGGTGGTGTTGGTAATTGTAACGAGACTGGAAAGGGGGCAGTTCCAATCAGTGGAGGTCTGGGGTAAGGAGGGAGCCATTCGAAACAGACGCGCTGAAAAGGGGGACCTTTATGTCTGGTTGATGATCGGTGCGTGATGGTATGCAAGATGGTATGCATTCAAAGTGAAGCCTACACTGGGGCAGGTCTGGCTTTACCCGTATTGTCTGTTCTGTTGCAGGGGGCCGGAGGAGCGGTGATAGACCATCTGCGCCACCTGGGTCAGGGCGTCTACTCGGGTAGCTTCTCGGGAACGCTGGGCCCCGAGCTCCAGGACGGTGACGGTCGCCCCCGCCGCCACGTCGCGACCATCCTCCACATCCTTCGCGACCTTCTCGGCGCGAGCCAAGGCTGGAAAGGGCGGGCCCGAGCCCAGCCCCCCGACAGGCCACACCCCCGCAACGCCTCCCACATCCCCGCCCCCGAAGAACCACCCCTACGACGCCAAGAAGAACACCGGCTTCTGCGGGGCAAGCTCGACCAGATCAGGGCGACGCTCCGAGAACGCCGGAGGGCGCGACGGCGGCCCCAGCCGTACCCGACGCCAGCAGGATCATCGGCGTCTTCTGCCTCAGACGGACCAGTCCCTGTTTGAGGCCTCAAATGGACCCGTCACCATTTAAGGCCTTGAATGAACCCATCAGCTTTCGAGGCCTCTATTAGACCCGTCACCTTCGAGGCTTCGAACGGACGATCCCGTCGACATTTGAGGCCTCCAATGGACCCGACGCTGCATCAGGCTTCAAACGGACCCGTCACCTTTCATGGTTTTGAATGGGAGGACCCATCACCTTTCGAGGCTTTAAATGGATGAACCCATCGCCGCACGAGGCTTAGAACAAACCCGTCACCACTTGAGGTCTCCAACGGACCCGTCGCCTTTTGGGGCCTCGAACGGACCTGTCGCCGTTTGACGCCTCCAACGAACTCGCCCATGTTTGAGGCCGCGGGTTTGCTCACGCTCACACCAAAGTTGTGGGCAGGGGTCACACGAACAAAGGGAGCACTCCTCCGGGGAAGGGGCACAGCTTCACCACTCGCTCTGGGGTGCCGACGACGGTGGTGTTGCCGTTGTGGTGCGCTCGTTTTGTCTCAGTATTAGGATCTTGTCTTATTTTTCCTTCACAACATTTTCTTTTTCTTTTTATAATTGCTTTTATTTAATTCTTTTTTTTTATGTATATGTAATTATTCACGAATCCAGTCAGTGGTTTGCCTGAGCTGTGTGCAAGAGTTTCAAGAGTCTAGAAACGGCACAGCCCTCGTAGAGAGAGTATTAATGCGTGTGTTCCTTTTTTTGCGCGTAGTTTTTTGCGGTTTTGACAGTTTGGAGTATTACGAGCAAAGCAAATTGATTATTTTAGCCGATTTTTGTTCATTGTCCCCGTTGTTTTTGCCTACCTCAGTATTTTTTCCTCTAGCCGTCAAACCTGCTACTGCACGATGGCGAATGACAACGATTATTGGGATGGGACACAAATGTACAGCTTGCATTGGCCGTGGCCGACCAGTATTTCCTGGGCGTGCTTCCTCAATAAAGTGCACGTCACGTTTCAGGACTTGCTAGCAAATAAAAGGAAGTATACCTGGTCATGGCAATACATGTTTCGGCCTGTTTACTCTGTTCTTGCGAGAATGTGGGCAGACACGCTCAATTTTTTACGTAGAACTGTTTCTCTGTGCTTGGAAGGAGGTGTAAAGTTTCAAGATCAATGTCACGAAAACTTGGTCACGAATGTGATGTTGCACAGATAACACTGGAGCACCGACCAATTTGCATCACAATGCTTCCTGACGCCGCGCTGTGCCTGCTGGGGACCTTATTATATGCATGTTGTAACTTACAATGGTCGCACTGGCACAATACTACAGGACTCCTCACGAAAAAAAATAATAGATTCTGAACGCACTTGTGACGATAATGGGATACATCTATCTATCTCGTGGGATACAAGGTTGAGAATG